>LPNX010477656.1:658465-731666 GCA_001517045.1 Pseudotsuga menziesii
GTATCCCAGCCAATAGAATCAGCACCGTCACAGTTCTGCCCTGTTTATTGTAAAGCAGTCCTAACACTTATTTGTGCTACGTGAGGACATCCATTTTATCACAAATAAANGCACCTCGACATGCAACCACACAATGGAAAAAATGCCCTAACCCCACTCGCAGGCACCTCAGCATGCAGCCACACATGGAAAAAATGCCCTAAACCCAGCTCGCAGGAACCTCGGAATGCAACCACACAATGGAAAAAACGCCCTAAACCCAGCTCGCAGGTGCCCTCAGACCTCAGACCACAAGCAAACGAGCTCGCAGGCACAGGCACGCAAGCAAGGCTCGGAGGACTCGTGAACGGCTCAGGCCAAAAATTTGAATAAAACGTGCCCCATCATATTGCATATTTAAATAGTAAAAAAAAAACCCTATCTACCCCTAATATACCCCCAATATATTAATTTTTAATTTTTTAATTTTATAATTTTAACCCCCCCAATATGAACGGACGTGATATCATATTGGTCCCTAGGTGACGCCCCCGTGAGCAAGAACAAGCCTGGGAAACGGCCACGAAAGAGTTTAACAACAAAATATTTCCCTGACAGTGCTACTTCAACCTCACGACAGTTCAAGGTAATCAGAAGGGAAAACAAATGAAAGCTGAAGGTCTCTCCAACCACCACATCTAAGTGGTAGCATATTAAGTCCACAACAACGAAGCTAGAGCTAAACACAGGCGTGCCCTCATGGCCGCAACAAATCAAGCGTAGCAGAGACCAAAGCCTCAACAAAACAATGAATAGCTAGGGTTGCATTGGAGACTTTTAATTCATACAATGCATGGTGAGGAAGGTTCCACGTGCCCCATAAATTTATCGAAGTAACAGTGGGTCGAGTTCTATAGTCCACGTTGTGTTGGTAAGACAAAATCATTGTTATTAATCTCCATGATGATCATTCGATACTATATTACACCAAGTCAAAACGTATATATATCATTGATAATCATTATTCAAATAATGTTGGAGTATTTAGAACTTAGGGTATCGATAAAATCTTGGTGATTATAAAAATCATGAGCATATGATAATAATAAACCCAAGCTTACATGATATCAAGGAAATTGGTACTTGTAAACAATGGAAATTATCAAATGATTTAATAAACAACTAAAGAGATATCTCTAGTAGGGTATAAACCCTTAAAAATAAATAATAGTTTTCATAATAATTATTGATTCTATTATTAGAATGAAGAGCTATGTTTTAGAGTTAGTCCATATAAAAACTTTAATGATAATGATTTAGCTCATAATTCAATAGGAAATATAATTTAAAATTATTCTCTTTACTCTAGAATAGACTCCTAAGAAGTCTATAGTACTAGGGTAAACTTCAAGAGAAATTGTAATTAGCATTCTTCATAAGCAAATAAAGCTCAAATGTCTTCAATTAAGGCTTTTGGTTGTAATAGTAAAAGACAGTGAAATCATCTAAATATACTTGTGGTATAATAGGTATTTTTTTTAAAATGAGATAGTAATATCATCACTTTATTAAGTCATGGAGAGGTTGGACAAATAGAAGTCACTTGTTGATGACAATTATACAAGTGGTCAACTATAAATGCAATGCACTATAATCTGAAAACTATCTCCACTGAACTTATTAAAAACAAAAGCTATGAGTTATGTGTAACTCATTTCTCAAAGGGTCTTAAGTCTGTTCTTCACTTAAATAAGTTTTGAAAATTTATGTTAACAATAGCAATAAACTTTTGTTACAATAAGAGTACTAATATGTTGAATCTTGGACTCTATTAAGGACCGGATTTAGCATAGAGTAATAATAGAAATAAGATCAATCTAAGTAATAGTCATTCTTATAATAGTCCATCAATAGTGAAAAGACACTGATCATATCAACATGCTATTAAAATATTGATGTAGTCATAACTCAGATAAGGAGAAGGTATTTTACCTCATAGAACCTTGGAATTTAATCAAGCCAACTTTTACTCTAGCAGTATATTCTATACTAATCGAAGTATTTCTGTTTAACACCTTGATAAACTTTTACTGGATCAAAACTTTACCTGTTCAGCCTGTAAAGAGCCAAAAATCCAGATATGTTAGCAATCGCTAAGTAAGCCCCAGCTAGAAAATGACTCCTCACCTACTTGACATTCAAACCATCAGTAGAACTAATTAATCAAATGCATATTACTTACTTCACATATCAAAATGAAAACATCATTAATTTATATGTGTTAAAGTTAAATGGTTACTTTTATTTATCTGTTTCATATCTTATATTAGCTGCTAGCAGTTATCTAACTGCAATTGTAAACATTTTATGTTACGTCAAAATTTTAAATTTTTGTGAAAATTTGGGGTTTCGACAACAAAAATAAGATGCACCTGGGTTAAACCTAAACCATTCAGATCAAACGGTGGACATAGATCTTGGAGAAGATCAATGGTTGTAGTTAATTTCCACAACAAAGGAAGGTATACCTGCAAAGTTAGATCGTGATCTGTATCTGGAGGCAGATCAACGATCGAGAGCAAATCTGCAAAGATCGACG
Source organism: Pseudotsuga menziesii (assembly GCA_001517045.1). Lineage (NCBI taxonomy): Eukaryota > Viridiplantae > Streptophyta > Pinopsida > Pinales > Pinaceae > Pseudotsuga > Pseudotsuga menziesii. Next base: position 661,044 of record LPNX010477656.1, read on the forward strand.
GTGCAGAAGAAGTGAAGTGCGGAAGCAGAAAAGTGAAAAAGGGAGGAAACCCAAGTTTCGAAAGTCGACAAGCCGAGTTCCACAATCCGAACCGGAAAGGTGGAAAAGTGCGGAAGGGCGGAAACCCAAGTTTTGAAAGTTGACAAGCCAATTTTTGCAACCCGAACTAGAAAAGTGGAAGTGCAAAAAGGAGATTAGAGAGTTTTCCAAGCTGTTTAACAGAAATTTAAGGCCTGTTAGTTTTCAGTTTCTCGGTTTTGAGGTCTGTAAATAAACCAGTGCCATGAGTTTGGTATCATAGCATTAGTTGAACCTGTAGAAATATGTCGCCAAGATGAGGACGAGCACATGATGTTCCTGTAGGATGTGGTCGAGGAAGACAACTTGCAGAGACAGAGGTACAAAGAGACATGAGAATACTGGAAGAAATATTGGAAGCCATGGAAAGAAAGAACCACTCAGAAAAATTAGATAACAGTGATGAAGAAGAAGAATATCCTGAAGGAGTCAGAGTTTTGAAGATGCTGATGAAGGCCAGTAGAAGACCAAGAGTGGAAGTACCTATGTATGAAGGTAACTTAAATGTTGAAGAACTCATGGATTAGATTAATGGTCTGAATAAGTATTTTGATTTTTAAGAAATGGAAGACAAGAAGAGAGTAAGATATGTAGCTACCAGAATGAAGGGACATGCAACTATCTGGTGGGATGAGCTCCAGATCCATCGAGAAAGAAGACATAATTCAAAGATAAACTCTTGGGATAATATTTTACGCGAGATTAAGATTCAGTTTATGCCTAAGGACTATCAATTTAATCTTATTAGACAATTAAAGAACCTTAGACATAAGGCCATGACTGTAAAAGAATACACAGAAGAATTTTTTAGACCGAGTACTAGAGTCGAACATACAGAGGGAGGTCTAGAAAGAGTAGCTAGGTATATCAATGGATTAAGATATGATATACAAGATGAACTTAGTTTATTAAATTTGAAAACTGTAGAATATGCATATCAAGTAGCTTCAAAGGTAGAAGAGAAATTGTTAAGAAAACAGAACCAAAGAAAAAGGGAAAAGAATATAGTAAGAGGAAGAGGATCTCCTAGTAGTGGAGGTAGGACTTCCAAAGAAGGATATGAGGGTTCTAGTAGTCATCCATCCTAGAGAGGATGATTTAGAGGAGGCATAGCAAGAGGCAGACAAAGAGAGGTAAAGTGTTATACTTGTGGAGATATTGGACATATGTCTTGGAATTGTCCAAGAAATCAATCTTAAATCAGAGAAATGTGAATGTTGCAAAGGCTCAGGAAGAGTCAAAAGAAGAAGCATAAATGAATAACCCTCCAGAAGAAGGAGAATATCTTATGTTGAAGAGAGTCTTGGTAAAATTAGAGAAGCAAGTACATGAACCAACCCAAAGGAAAATTTTATTCAGAACAAGATGTAATTCACAAGGTAAGTGTTGTAAAATGGTTATTGATAATGGTAGTACAAATAATTTGGTTTCCACTGAGATGGTAGAGAAGCTGGCATTGAAAGGGATAAAGCATCCCACTCGCTACAAAGTGTCCTGGTTACATAAAGGACATAGAATCTTGGTGAATGAGCAGTGTAATGTGGAATTCCAGATTGGCACTTAGAAAAATTAAATAGTATGTGACATAATTCCTATGGATGTGTGCCATATACTCTTAGGGAGGCCATGGTAGTATGACCGAAAAGTTGTTCATGATGGGAGGAAAAATACCTATTCTCTAGAGAAGGATGGGAAGAGACATACTTTGTCACCCTTGAAAGATGAAGTAGTTCAGGAAGGTTCAGGGTCAAACATTTTGCTGATGTCTGGCAAAGAACTGTTGCCAGAAGTTCAGAAAGAGGAGGATCTACATTTTTCCCTTGTTGATAAGCCAGAGGTAATTTTAACTTCTACGAATTTAGATGATTTTCCTCTTGAAGTTAAAACTTTGCTTGATGAGTGTGTTGACATTATTGTGGATGAGTTTCCAAATGCTTTACCCCCTATGAGAAGTATTAGTCATCACATTGACTTAATACCTGGTGCAAGTTTACCTAATAAAGAAACATACAGATTAACTCCTCAAGAAAATGAAGAAATCAAACAACAGGTACATGAGTTGTTGGAGAAAGGATTGGTAAAAGAAAGCTTGATTCCTTGTGTAGTGCCCACTATACTTATTCCAAAGAAAAATGGTGGGCCGAGGATGTGCAATGACTCCATGGAAATCAACAAGATCACTATCAGGTATAGATTCCCTTTACCCAGGATTGATGATCTGATGGACTGTTTAAGTGGTTCAAAATATTTTTCCAAAATAGATTTGAAAAGTGGATATCATCAGATTAGGATAAGGGAAGGGGATGAATAGAAGACAACATTTAAAACTAATGATGGTTTGTATGAATGGTTAGTGATGCCATTTGGGCTTACTAATGCACCTAGTACGTTCATGAGGTTGATGAATGAGGTTTTAAAGGAATTTACTGGGAAGTTTGTGATAGTGTATCTAGATGACATTCTGATTTTCAGTCAGAATAGAGAGGAGCATTTAAGGCACCTTAAGTTGGTGTTGATAACTTTGTAGAAAGAGAAGCTGCAAATAAATATGAAGAAGTGTAGTTTCCTGAAGAAAGAGTTAGTTTACTTGGGATTTGTAGTTTTAGGAGAAGGACTAAAGATGGATCCTGACAAGGTACAAGCGATTTTAAATTGGCTAGTTCCAAAGAATGCTTATGAGGTAAGGAGTTTCCATGGACTTGCTAGTTTCTATTGGAAGTTCATTAAAAAATTCAGTCATATTTGTGCACCTTTGATAGATACTTTTAGAGGAAGTAAACAACCTTTCAAATGGACAGAAGCAACTAATAGGAATTTTAAGTTGTTGAAAAAGAAGATAATTGAGAAGCCTATCTTGGATTTTCCCAGTTTAGACAAGGTGTTTCAAGTTGAAACAGATGCTAGTGGAACAACAGTGGGAGAAATTTTAAGTCAAGACCAGAGGCCAGTGGCATATTTCAGTTAAGAATTGAATGAAGCAAAATATAAGTACTCTTCATATGAGAAATAATAATTATATGTTGTTCTGCAGCCTCTTAAGAAATGGATACATTATTTGATGCCTAAGGAGTTTGTGTTATATTCTGACAATCATGCTTTGCAGTTCATAAAAAGTCAGCCTAAGTTAAGCCAGAGACATGTTAAATGGGTAGAATTTTTGCAAAACTTTACCTTTGTTATCAAGCATACATGTGGTAAGTATAATAAAGTTGTTGATGCTTTGAGCAAGATAAATCTAGTATTGCAAGAAGTTAGGGTCAATACTTAGGGATTTGAAAACTTGATTGATATGTATAAGGAAGATTTAGATTTCAAGGATATATATGTTTCCTGTGAAAATCCAGTTACCCATAACAGAAGCCAGTGGTTAGATTATATGTTGCAGGAAGTTTTACTATTCAAGGATTGTAAATTGTGTATTCCAAAGTGTTCAATGAGAGAAAATTTAATTCAGGAAAATCATAGTGGAGGTTTATCAAGACATTTTGGACAAGACAAGACTTTTGATCCAGTGAGTAATTTTTATTTTTGGCCAAAGAAGCAGCATGATGTGAAGAAATTTGTTGAAAGATGCATAATCTGTCAACATGCAAAAGGGAGAAGTCGGAACACATGGTTGTATCAACCCTTGCCTATTCCATCTAGGGCTTGGGATTCCATAACCATTGATTTTGTTTTAGGTTTACCTGGAACTCAGAGAGGTCATGATTCAATTTATGTTGTGGTAGATAGATTTTCCAAAATGGCTCATTTTATTGCATGTAAGAAGACTAATGATGCAACCGATATTGACAACCTATTCTTTTTAGAAATTGTAAAGTTGTGTGGGTTGCCTTTGAGTATTCTATCTGACAGAGATACAAAGTTTGTTGGTCATTTCTGAAGAACTCTATGGAAGAAATTGGGGAAAAATCTTAGTTTTAGTTCTGATTATCATCCCCAGACTAATGGTCAGAATGAAGTGGTAAATAGGAGCTTTGCAAACATACTGAGAAGTCTCATGTATGAACATCCAAAACAGTGGGACTTGGCTCTTGCTCAGGCTGAGGTCGCATACATTGATTCACCCAATAGGAGTACAGGTATGAGTCCTTTTCAAATTGTCTATGGGATGCATCCAATAGGTGTACATGAACTTAGATATTTGGGAAAATAGGAAAGGAGAAGTGCAGAGGGTGAAGACTTTGAAATTAGTATGCATGAGCTACAAGAGAATATCAAGAAGAGATTACAAGAAAATGCAAGAAAAAATAAAGAGATAGAAGACTTAAAGAGAAGAGAAGTAAATTTTCAGGTTGGAGATTTAGTGATGGCCTATCTTAAAAAAGGAAAGGTTCCCTAAAGAAACTTTTAATAAATTGAAGCTTAAAAAGATTGGGCCTTGTAAATTTTTAAGGAAGTTTTCTGCAAATGCTTATGATATTGAGCTTCCTTCTAACCTTCATATTTCACCAATTTTTAATGTTCCATATTTGTATCCTTTTAGAGATCCAAGTATCCAGATAGATGGTGTAACTTCAGATGGAGATGATTCAACTATAGATTGGCAAGGACAAATTCCAAAGAAAGAACAACCTCAGATTAAAGCCATCCTTGACAAAAGGATTCTAAGGAAGACCAGGAATAAACCTTATTTATGTACTTAGTCCAATGGAAGAATCAACCTACTGAAGATGCATCCTGGATGAAAGATCAAGAAATTTCCAAATACAATGTACAACCTGAAGACTTAATGAAGACTTCATTTCTTCCCCATGAGTATGATGCAGGAGCATCCATCTCAGATTTCATTGATTGATGAGTCAACATGCCATGTAATCACTTCTAGAAGATAGGGTTGTTGTTAGATAGATAGGATTAGTTTTTAATTTGTAATAAGTGCCAATTTTCCATTGTTCTCCTTGAACCCTGCGAGGAATTATTCAAGGATAGATCTTTGCTGATATGTTTACTTTTATTAGGTATCCATATCCAAGCTATTCATATCTGACAGTTTTGTTGAGTGTTATAAAAAGAGTAAATGTAATAGATAGGATATGATAGGCGAGTGCATGATAGCAGAGAGCATGTATTGTATTTTATGACTAGTTAAGTTGAATGAAGAAATAGTTTTACTCTGCAAGAATTTCTGTTTGTTTAAGTCTTTGTTTCATTTTACCAGTCGTATAAATTGAAACCCTATATGAGCGCATGCATTTCAAAGCCTGATAGTAGTGTAAGAGACCGAGATTGTCTGTGAGAAGCGTTGCAGGGAGGAATTGATCTTTCCATTGATCAATTCAGTTGCAGAGTTAAAGATCTGTAACTTAGACAGATCCATGGTCATAATTGAACTCCGCAAAAAGAAGATGCGTCCGGGTTAAACCTAAACCAATAAGATCGTATGTTGGAGATAGATCTTGGAGAATATCAACGATCGTAGTTCATTTCCACCGCAAAGGAAGGTAGATCCACAAAGTTAGACCGTGATACGCATATGGAGGTAGATCAACGATCAAGAGTGAATCCATAAAGATCGACGGTGCAAAAGAAGTGCAGTGTAGAAGCAGAAAAGTGAAAAGGGCGAAAAACCAAGTTTCGAAAGTTGAGAAGCCGAGTTCCGCAATCTGAACCGAAAAGGTGTAAAAGTGTGGAAGGGAAGAAACCCAAGTTTTGAAAGTCGACAAGCTAAGTTTTGCAACCCGAACCGGAAAAGTGGAAGTGCGGAAGTGCGAGAGTGTGGAAGTGCGGAAAGGAGGTTAGACAATTTTCCAAGTTGTTTAATAGAAATTTAAGGCCTATTAGTTTTTAGTTTCTTAGTTTTGAGGTCTGTAAATGAACCAATTCCTTCACTTTGGTAACCTAGGGGTGGGGTCACTACTAGGGTGTGAAATATGAATATACCTTCTAGCGGAAGTTGGGGCATCCTCTAATTATGTAGGAGGGTATTTTGTCATGTTGTAGGATCAGTTACAAGTTTGTAGATGAATCTCTATGGAGTTCATGTAGATGTTTTTGTAGAAAGGCTTCCCATCCATGGGGGTGTTGGGGGGTTTCCAAACATCATGTTGATGAGCAATGACCCCTTTGTTACGAAAGAGTTAGGAAAGGGTTGGAAAGTGTTATTTATTTGAGGATGATTTATATTTGGTTGAACATGTTTTTTCAATATGCACTTATAATTTTTTTGGAAATATTGAGTGTAATCGTCGTACTCCTTGCAAATGGTGCAAGGAAAATTAGTTCTAAGGCTAATTTTTTCCTTTCTTAGGTGGGTTATTTCTACCAATGTTTTGATTCTGGTTTTTTACATTGAGGTTTGGTTGGTTAGGAGTGATACCCCCTTTCCCTTGAGGCTCATTTGTTGTTTGTTCTTCCCTTTCTTCTTTCCCTATTTTTTCAATTAGTGGGGTTTGTTAGGTTCAATTTTTCAAAATCTTGAACCTGTTGAATTAGAGAAGGTTGAACAAAGTTTACTTCAGTGAGGGGTGTGGGTTGGAACCAATTGAAATACCTAGAGGGGACAAGGAAATGGGAAATATGGGTTGAGAAGGGGGGATTCTCCATAGGGGTTGTGGGATCATATGAAGTAGAAGTGTTGCTTGGAAAATTGTTATAATTACAAGTTATGTTATGGATGTGAGGAGGAGGGTGTGAGGTAACTGCCTACATTCTCATTTTGGGGAAAGTAGGATTGTATGGTCCATAAGAAGGTTATCCATAAGATAGATTTGATCCTCTTTGTGGAATGCTAACAACCAAAGGTGGAGGAGGACCACCATAGTGATTATTTTGGGGGAAGGATCCATACGGGTTTGGTGTGATCCCTTTGTGGGTAATGGATCCAACAATTCTTGTTCCAACAATGCAAGAGGTTTCAAGGGTGGTATTCTAGAGATATTGATGTCGAGGGGAATCAAGGATGATCATATATAAATACCCTATCTAGGAATAAATTTGATCAAACAATTGAGCTTTTAGGATGGCCCCATCTTCAGTTTTCAACATGGTTGTTGTGTCATCTTTGGAAATCATTAGAAGAAATGATCTAAGGAATAAATAGTAATGTGAATTTAAGTTGTATTCTAACATTGCACAATTTGTGCTGAAAATGCGATTTGTGGATATGATCTACAAGGTGTGTGGAAGTGTTTTGTCTTAACCCTGAGAGGATCTCTATTCCAAGGTTGTGGTGAACTCAGAGATAAAAATAAGTACAAAAAAATATGTATATGAGCTCAAAGGTTGCATGCATTTTTTCAAGGAAATTGATGTTGGAATTTGGAAGCAATCCCAATGAGGGTTATTTGAAAAAAGATTAATATGGATGGTATATTCAACTATGTTGTTTGGTGAACACCATTGGTGGAATGACATTGCATGTTTAACATGATTGTCTCCTTGTATGTCTTCAAACTTTGGCATCTCTGAAGGTAACTTTTTCAACATGTTGGGCCATGCCAGATTGTGTTGGATAGGATAATTGATCATATTTGATAAATTTTGAATATTTAAGCTAGCCATGAATGGCAGGGTTGATTGGGAAACATTATTCAAAACCATGGTGTGCAACTGGGGGATGGCTTCCTTGGGTGTGGAAGAGCTAGAGAGTGGTGTGCGAGGGGAGTATTGAGTAAGGCAGGTACACACACAATTGATCCGATCACATATGCATATTGTTATATTTTTATCAATTAGACAATATTATCTTAGGATCTTATCTGAGAGAATAACATGCACAACAATAATCACAAGAGACAAGAGACACAAATAATTTTCCTCAGGGAAACCATAAAGGAGAAAACCCTGTAACTTCCTCAGAGATAGAATGAGCACCAATGGCAGCAGTAAAACCCAAAGACATAAAATATGATCTCCAACAGTTGTTCTCTCTCTCTCTCACTTGAGAGAGCTTCTCCTCTCTCACTCATGTGCCCCGGTTGAGTGAGTGTGTGTGACAAATAGAGAGTCTCACTCTCTATTTATACTAGTTTTCGACTTTTAAAATTACTTACCAGGGTCGACATCTCTAGGAGAGTCTAATAACCCTAGTGCCCCTCAACTGTGGGGACTTTTCCCTCTGATCAACAAGGAGGGTTAACCTTAACTCAATTGTGGGGACTATTGCCTCGACTTACAATGGAGGGTTAACCTCAATGACTTTACATGACTTTATTATATTAATGACTCTCCCGATAGGAACATCTGGGTATAATGAAATACAAATGATTCTACTGATAGGAACATCGGGGTACAATATAAGATATACAAGTGAATACATTTCAAAGTTACAAATACATCAACACTCCCTCTTAACTAGGAAGGCATTCTCTTGACACAATTCATTAGCACAAGTCTTCTTCTTTGGATCATCATCAAAGCTGGATCATCATCAAAACTGGATCATCACTAGATCATCATCAAAGCTGGATCATCACTGGATCATCATCAAATATGGATCATCATCAAAGCTGGATAATCACTGGATCATCATCAAAGATGTATCATCACTGGATTATCATCATCACTGCTTTCGCTATCTCGATCAACTAGTTCTATCTCTCAATTCTACTCGTCATAGGAAGTTCTACAGAGCCAGCCCTTTTTCATGCTGGTTGTAGGACTAGCCTCCATGTAGGTCTTCATCTTCTTCAACACTTACATCTGACCTAGTCAGAAAGGCTTTCCCAACACTTACATCTAACCATGGGAGGAACACATCCACCACCATGTCAGAAAGGCATGCCCAACACTCACATCTGACCATGGGAGGAACACATCCACCACCATGTTAGAAAGGCCTAGCATTCACATCTGACCATGGGAGGCCCAACCTGCCACCATGTTAGAAAGGCTCATCCAACACTTATATCTAACCCAGTAAAAAAGGCACAACACTCACATCTGGCCATGGGAGGCCTAGCCTGCCACCATGTCAGAAAGGCTCGGCACCTATATCCTCCCATGGGAGGCCTAGCCTGCCACCATGTCAAAAAGGGTCAGCACTTATATCTGACCATGGGAGTCCCAACCTACCACCATGTCATAAAGGCTTGGTACTTATATCTAATCCAGTCAGAAAGGCTCTGCACTTACATCTGACCCAGTAAAAAAGGCTATGCACTTACATCTGACCATGGGAGGCCTAGCCTACCACCATGTCAGAAAGGCTCTGCACTTACATCTGACCATGGGAGGACCCGCCTACCACCATGTCAAAAAGGCTCTGCACTTACATCTAGCCATGGGAGGACCTACCTACCACCATGTAAGAAAGTATCCTGCACTTATATCTAACCATAGAAGGAACCAATCCTACCATGTTAGAAAGGCTCTCGGACTCATCACATCCCCTTGGAGGGAACCTCGATTTGGAGAACACCAAGCTTCTCCCTGAAGTACTCGAACTTCACTTTGGCCATTTCTAGAATAGAATCACATCAGGGATGATTACATCCAAGGATAACCTGCGAGCTTCGCCAGGACCGATTACATCCAAGGACAACCTACAGGACCATTTTACGTCTGAGCCGCCTACAAGCTTTGCCAGGACCGATTACATCCGAGGACAACCTACAGGACCATTTTACGTCCGAGCCACCTACGAGCTTCGCTAGGATTTAATGCTCAAATAACCTATCTCACCGGCTATGCTAGAACTCCCTCTTTCAAGAGATATCTATCTGGATCACATACTTGAGCTTCACTTCTCCTCTCTGCATCATGCAAAAATGCAAGTCAGATCAATCAAATCAAATATTAGTTTTCAAAATAAACATACTACCTCCCGGATAGCCGAGGGTGGAAACATATTTTTCCTCGGCTGTACTCAGTGCCATGTAGGACTTCTTTCCTGATAAACCAAGAGATCACACCTGATCCCATACTAAAGTAGCACCTCAAAGTGCTCTTCCTATCGATGGCACTGCCTTCCCAATACAAATCCACATAACCTTCTAGGTTAATCTTTTGATTCATATCATACTTGAGCCCATACTCAACTGTACCCTTCAAGTACCTCACTGCATGCTTTGCAACCATCAGGTGAACATGTCTCAATGTGTTCACAACAAAGCAAATATATGGTCTCGTATTCATCAGGTACATCAAGGAACAAATCATCTAATGATACATCGTGGCATCAACTGTCTTTGATGAAGCATCACTCAATAGCTTCAGGTTTGATGCCATAGGTGTGGCCATGGCCTTGCAGTCCGTCATCCTAAACCTATTCAGGATCTTTACTACATACTTCCCTTGTTCCAGGGAGATTCCATCTGCATTCTTCCACACCTCCAGGGCGTAGCAATCTTCCTCTTATTGAAACTTTTGTGAGTTCCTCTTTTCTGTCAGGAACAAGTCATCGACATATAATAGGAGCATCACTAGTCTTCCACTGTCAACCTTGAAGTAAAGGTTGGAATCCTCTTTACTCTCAGTAAAGCATACATCCATCTGTAAGTTGTCCATCCTGTCGTACCATGTCAAACCTTAGGATCTTCTACAGTCAATCCCTCTAAAGTGGAGGATCATTCTCCCTCTTCCTTTCATACTCTATGTATTGAAACACTCTGTACTTGAGTGACAAGTAGCTTCCTCTGCTACTAATATTCTATGTATCCATCTAGGGTCAGTGGATACTAAGATCCTCTATCTTGAAAACATTCTTCTTGCACCCATTTGTGAGCTTGTCATCCTCTATAGGATTTCATATTCAACCTTGTAGCAAAGGTTAAGATCTTCATCACTCTAGGTGATCTTCAATATCCTCATGTATGTGTTATCCCATGGGTGTTTTCTGATTTTGTGCAAGGCCTTATTTAATTTGCACACATGAGTATTCCTGTCTTGTGTCTTAACTTCCAATGGCTGCAAATTTCTCGTAGTCTATGCCTTCTTTCCTTGAGAAGCCTCATGCTAAAAATATTGCCTTGTATCCCACGATGTTTCCATCTATTGCATTCTGGATCATGTAGATCCATATGGAAGACATTACAGACTTCCCTTCAGGTCTTGATACTACATCCTAGACATCATTCTTCTTGAACTGGTATTCTCCTTCCCTTTCTTCTTGGCTACTTCTTCATAGCTGGAAGGCTCTGCATCAATGATGTCGCTCAACAGTGTCACATAACTGGAGTGTCTCTGAGGCCTCTTTATTTTGAAAGTATCGTCATATTATTCTTCATCTTGTATTCTTTCTTGAACTGTCGTCACTTGTTCTTCAGAACAAGTCTCATCCTTCTTTTGTTGTAGGTGATTGTACGCGATCTTTCCTACAAGTCAAATGCATTTGTATGGTTATAAAAATTTCATAAGGCATATTCACAATGAAAAATTTTGATTCATAAATATATAATCATGCAACTATTTTAGCCAATACAAAATTCATCCATATATCAAAGAAAATTTCTAGATGCCTTCCATCTCTACCAAGACATCATTGATATTGTGCACTAATCCAATATGTGAGCAAAGAGGTTTCATTCTAGATAAGTAGAAAATGAGAGTTGTATGGCACCATGAGCTACTTACCCATCACATGCATATTAGTAGTATACTGTCATTAATGCAAACATTCTATCATGCATAACACATCAACTGAATATAAACAAATGCATAACAAAACAATATCATGAAATTACAATTAAATACTTATCTTTATTTGTTTCGTGGGTAGACTCCTTCTTTCATCTTCATCATCTTCTTCATTCATAACAACATCATTTCTTATCCAAATTCTCAAGATGGATAAGAGGTTCTTTAAGAATTGAGTTCTTTGGGATCTTCTTTCAATTGTGAGCGCTTGATCTTCAGTTGCTCCCATATTCTCTTCTCTTATTATGGGTCGAGCTTCATCTTGTGTGTGCTCTTCCGAGAGTCTGCTAAAAGTAATCACTTCCTTATGGCACACATTCCTCGAATGAATCCCATGATCCTGGGAGGCAATTCAAGGTGGTTATCACAACTTTTGCATTCTCCACTTCTTCTTCTACCACTTCAATATGTTCTTTGATTTGAGAGACCCTCGTAAAGCATGACTGTATGGTCTCTACATTCTAGATCTTCACATTCTTCAATTGGTTTCTCAAAGTCATCTTCTAATTTATGTTATTCCCTTCAAATAGCTTGGACAAGGAATCAAACATCTCTTTAGGTGTCTTTATGAAAGAAAATTGTGGTATAAGGTGATCCTTGATTGAATCAACAGTGATCTTCTTGGCCCTGACCAAGTTCTTCTTGTGTAAGGCTTTAGCCTCATCTCCCTCTGGAACCAGAACCTCTCTACTTATGTAGGTGTCCAATTCATTTCCTTCAAGAACTAGTGAGATCCTATAATTCCATGCTTGGAAGTTTTCAGCCTCACCAATATTTTCATCAAGCTGGTGTGATTAGTCATTTTGAAATGAGAACCTCAACTGTAAATAGCAAAAGATTAGATCTTACCGATTTGAGGTGCCCATCCTGGTTCTGGAGCTTGATGATTTATGGTTTATCAAAGAAACCTTAATTTTCAAAACTTGTAATTTCAAACTTCTGATTGGATAGAAAGATAGGCCTCTTCAGTGTGAGCTTTCCAATGTACTCCTTTTCTGAAAACAGTGGAGGGAATCTCCCGAAACAAGAAGCCCTAGTTTTCCAATTTTCTCTACAGAAATTCCTGAGATTGTTTCTGTGGTATCTACAAAAGTGCTGCTCCTCTATGTATGCAATTTCGTACTGCAGTAGAATCATTTGTCTTCTTTCCAACACCATAGTGTTGAGCAGACTTGGTTTCACCAATTGGGACTTATGAGAGTTTTCCCAAGGTGACGTATTTCAGGACTGTTCAGTATAGCGAACTTGTATGGACTGCCATGTGTCCCTATTTAATCATCAAGGTCTGAAACTTTTAACATAGAAATTACAGTCTGTGCCCTATCTAGAACGTCTTGAAAATTTTCATTTGGACCTTTGTAACCTGATATATAGCAATTCTATAGCGATTCTACCTAGGTGTCCTATTTAGGGATGAATTGTGGAAGAGGCTGGAACCCTTATTTGGAGGAAGCATATCTCCCAAAATATAGAAAATATGAGGTTGAAATTGTTATACATGGTACATCAGGATTGTAGCTTCGGCCGATGAAAATTTTGGCCCCTAAGACTTCTTCAATCCTGAGATATAGCGAATGTACAAAAACTACCCGTTTTAGTATTTTAGGGATTTTCAGGCCTGGGGTCAAACTAGGGTTTGACTTTCCCAGAGTTTACCCAACCAAAAATCTGGGCCTTGGTCTCTAAAATTCGATTTTTATGAGGAGAGAAATCCTATGCTGGGATCACTTAAACATTTCTCTTCTGTGAAAAGCCCTAATTTCCCGCAGCAAAAACTGAAAATGCCCGAAATCAAATTCTGCTTCGACAGAAAGATGCGCCCTTCAATGCAGAGTTAGCCTGGCCTCCTTTTGTTGATGGACTGTGGAGAGAGACCCAAAAAGTAAGATGCCCTAGCTTCTACAGCTGCACAATGTCTTCTTCTCAGGTTAGCTCTGATACCATGTTAGATTTTTATCAATTAGACAGTATTATCCTAGGATCTTATCTGAGAGAATAACATGCATAGCAATAATCACAAGAGACAAGAGATACAAAGAATTTTCCTCAGGGAAACCATAAAGGAGAAAACCCCGCAACTTCCTTAGAGATAGAATGAGCACCGATGGTAGTATTAAAACCCAAAGACAGAAAAGATGATCTCCAACAGTTGTTCTCTCTCTCTCACTTGAGAGAGCTTCTCCTCTCTCACTCATGTGCCCCAGTTGAGTGAGTGTGTGTGACAAATAGAGAGTCTTACTCTCTATTTATACTAGTTTCCAACTTTTACAATTACTTACTAGGGACGGCATCTCTATGAGAGTGTAATAACCCTAGTGCCCCTCAACTGTGGGGACTTTGCCCTCCGATCAACAAGGAGAGTTAACCTTAACTCAATTGTGGGGACTATTGCCCCGACTTACAACGGAGGGTTAACCTCAATGACTTTACATGACTTTATTATATTAATGACTCTCTTGATAGGAACATCAGGGTATAATGAAATACAAATGATTCTCCCGATAGGAACATTGGGGTACAATATAAGATATACAAGTGAATACATTCCAAAGTTACAAATACATCAACACATATGTATGGGTATTGAGTAGTGGTAGTCCATGTTTGGGATGAGGGGCATGGATAATAGGAACTCCTCCTACGATAACAGGAAGGACTTGAAGCTTTAAGGAATGCCAAGATGGTGGTGATTTCACTAATTCCAACTTTGAGGAAATAATCTTTAATGAAGTATGCAACGGTAAATTACTACAATCAACAAATGCAACTATAGTGTGAAAGAAAATTATAGATGTGTGGTGCAGGTATGTATATTTCACAGAAGTCTCAATGTTGTGTGTTGTATGTATTCTTAATTACACAATGTTCTTTGTAATTTAAGAAGCAAGAATGTGATCCTATTGATCTAATGCCATTCCTCTTAAAATGGTAATCATGTCTGAAAACAATCTCTTTTGTCGAATGGTTATGAATCCACTGAAGAGGGATATAATGAGGGGTGTTGTGAATATGTTATGAAAAAATTGATAACATTCCCAACAACTAATGAAATCTAATTCAAGTGCAAATACACCCCACAAATGCTACTTGGTGAAAATCCTATATTTTGGCCTCTAAGATACTTTCCTCAAGTGTGGATAAGTGGTTTAGGCTCAAACAGTCAAGGGTCATCTCAACGAAGAGTTGGTTTGATCAACAAAGCAAAGCAAATCTCAAATTTAGTATCCTTTGGCATCGTTCCTTCAATCCAAGTTTGTCACACTTGATATATCAGGCTGTAGAGTACCTTAAAAGAACACAACTATTGTTTCATGTGAAAAATATTGAGGGGCATTATTTGGTTTCCTAACCCAATAATCCTATAACTTAAACTATATTTTGTTTTGTGACCTCTTTGTTGAGGAATTAAGTTAGTTAGGATTAAGTTGTTTATTGATTTTAAAGGATCCAATTTTGAATTAAGGTGTGAAAAAGAGGTACTTGAAACTCTCACTCTTTCTCATTTATCAAGATTGCTTTATGGGCACAAGATGAAGAGTATACTAGAACCATACAATTTTTTAGGTCATTTTGTGTGTGCTTCTTATGATGAAATAAATTTGTGATTGAATCCTTCAAATAAACATTCAAGCAAATTAGAAGAAAAATAAGGAAAAGAGATGTGAACTTGTATGGGATCTTACTCCTAAATCAATTTTTGAAGAGCAATTGGAGGGTTACAACTAATAATTCAAAACAAAAAATGTGCAAAGGGGGGTATTTCACTCTCTTTAGTTTTTTTTTAATTCACCAAGAGTGTTTTATGGGTGCAAGGTAAATAGAATGATAAGATTGAGGACAGATTTTAGGTCCCTTGTTTGTGTGAAGAGTGGATTAATCTAAATTACTTTTCAAAAAAGAATTGTGAAAGGAATGAAGAGGTTAAATTAATCTATGTTCATTCCATTTGCCTAGCCTAATTATTATTTTTCCTTTGAAAGAAATAAAGAAAATGTGCAAACTACTCTAGCATATGCTAGGAGGTTGTTGTTAATCTCACATCCCAAAACCTAGAAAATAAAGTTTCAAAATGATTCCTCCCCTATTAAAACTAGGTGTTGTATTGACTAACAAAGAAAAAATAGTTTGTATATTGATTTGATAATTCCTTAGAAACTATGGGTATTTATGTGAACTTCATTTGTGAGGAAATCAAACTAAAGAGAGTAAATTTTACTGCAATCACACGGGTCACGATGCATAAAATAAACCGACTGTGTATTTTGTTGGTTACAAATAACGAGAAAGCAAATGGCATGACTTAAAAACTGAGAAAGTTGAGTCAGGGCATATTTTAACAGTTTAAAGTACTATCTGGATATGTGGATCAACAAAAAATAAAAGAAATATGAAAAAAAGGAAAAAAAAAGAGGTCAAGCGATGGTGCGGCTGTAGAAGAGATACTTGCGTGAGATTGCTTGGAACAAACAACAAGTACCACATGAATTGAAAATTGGTAGAAGATGACCTTAAGCCCACAAAACTCAAAGTTTAGGGGTATAATAGGCAAGGTACTAGTCCTGTAACAATCCCAAAGCCAACAAAATGCAAGTAGATAACCTACAGAGGAGAAATGATTCAAAACACAAAGTGGAGTTGCAAATTCTATTGTGGGGAAATGGGCTCAATGTTGAGAAAAAAATACTTTCCCTGTAGGCTGTAAAGAAGACAAAAGCTCAAACTTTATGAGTTTATATTTTTAGAGTCGCATGGGTTTTGAGGAATGTTCCACATGATTTCACTCAAGTCATAGTGTTGACAATTGTGTGAGTTAGGTAACTTTCATCTATGATTTAAGTACTCCATTCCACATGTTGATTATTGGTAAAAGGAAGTGTTGGTGAGTAACTACAAATGTATGATGGCGTGTTTCGGTAATAGACATAAAAATGTCACATGTGTGTGTAATTTATGCAATAACACCACCCCATGATCCTTCATGAGTGAGTTTATCCCAAATCTTCCTAATTCTCTCTTTTCTTTTTCTATTAAAAAATTATTTTATTTAGCTTCAAATGATATATTCAATTCTAATTAAAAATTTAAATGGTCAAAACAATTTTAGTTAAAAATTTATATGGTTGTAAAAAAAAGAATGAAATTGTAATTATATGATTGTTTTTCCCTGTAATATTGATCTTTAGGAAAATTTCGAACACATATTCTCATTTAAGATGGTATCCAATGTAATGTGGGTGGTGTAAATTTAGTACACTTTATATAGGAGAAACATTGAGTAAAGTACATAACATCTAGTACAACCTAGACAACTAACCCAAAGAATTGTCCCTTATACCTCTTATATGAAATATAAAGCAATCAGCCTCTTGAACTAGCCCACTGATCTATATAATATATGGTTATAGACTTGTAAATATTATTTATATCATAAAAATAACATTACCGAATTTAAAAATTAATTTAGTTAGATTAACCATTAACTTGATAATTTGAAACATATTATTGATAAAGAAACCTTATATTAAAAGTTCAAATCTAGTCAAATCTTTTGAATTTACCAAACATTATTGTGATTGGTGATTACTTTGAAGATGATGGAGATCCTACAATTTTTTCAAAAACAAAATAACTACTACTAACTTGAAAAAAACTTATATAAAAAAAAAGTCTACACCACCAATAATATTAATAATATTAAAGTGAAAGAACATATTATTGCATAAATATAAAATATTAAAACTAAAAAATAAAAATGTGATAATGAAATATACATTTTTCTTTAAAATCAACTATTACAATTAATTAAAAAATTATAAAACAAAAAGTTTAAACCACCAATAATATTATTAATATTGAAGTGAGAAAAGATATTTTCACACTAATATATGGTATTTTGTTGTCGACATTACCGATGTTAATCCCAATTCATAAGTCCTCAAATGCCTCATATATTACTTTGTTTGCGATTACTAAGGTGTCATTTAATAAAACATCATTATCTAAAAGGTGTTTTTTCACACACATACATAGACCAGGATACAGACATTTGAGGATTAGGGTTTTGCATGAGGGTTACTTAGTGCTAGGGTTTTGCATGAGGGTTACTTAGTGCTAGATGGGGCTGATAAGGCTATTGGATTAATTGTATGTGTGGGATGGATGAGGTGGACAAGTTGTTGTGGTTGGATGATGATAAGGAGTGGGAGAGAGTTGGTGTCTTTAAGTTGGATGAGGAGTTCCAAATAATGAGATAAGAAATGTTGAGATAATAATGGGAGAGACTTTTCCAAGAGAAGAAGAGAGAAGATCAGAGAGCATGAGAGGGAGGAAAATTATATAAAGAGAGAAGAAAATATCTAGAATAGAGTCTGCAGCTTTGTGCACCTACAAAAGGTACATCTATTTCCTCATTCCAGATGAAGAGCACCTTGTGTTTTTTTCCCGGATGGGTTTCCACGTTACATGTTGTGTATATGTGTGAATGATTGAAGTAGCCTAGATATATGAGTGAATGTTGTGTTAAATGACTAATTTATTATTGTGTTTCAAATGGATAAATGTATGACTGCCGCATTATATTAATGAATATGTGTATGATGTATGTTCACTGTTTGTTTACGCGAATCTCATAAATAAGGGTTGGATCATACTTGGCGTTAAATTACTGTGCAAACCAGTAACCCACCTTCCCGGTCTTTGTTGGAAACTTTGGCACAAAGCCAAGGTACTAAAACACCCTCCCACACAGACTACAGAAAGGTGGCTCTGGAAGTTACCCATAGAACTGAGATATCTTGCGTGAGATGACATCTGTGTCACAGGTGTTGTTGGCTGAGCTCTGCTCCATCAGGCCGATATCTTGGGCTTTGTTGTGCAGACCAAGAAGGGAATGAACCTGGGTCCAGCGTGAGAGAGGGACATAAAATCCAACAAATGGTTTCGTTTTCAAGACCTAAAGTGTTGTGGTGAGGGATATGTTGTGGCAACCCACGAAACCGGAGATCCAAGATTGGGTGGATGCCAAAGGGTTAGATTTTGCATAAAAATAAATTGAAGGATATCGGTGGACGTCGACAAAGTGGTTAGAGCGGTACATTTATTCAGACATTCCCAATATTTTCTTTGATGTGTTTCCCATTGTGTTGCACTAGTGGTTGTGTAAGCTAGCAACCCAACAAAGAAATTTCCAAGGAGGAGAATCGAAAGAGTGGACTCCTTTCTTGATTGAGTGGATGAAAAGAGTAAACAACCCCATATCAAGGGCTATGTATTTTTGGGTAGACAGTATTCTAGAAGGATATATTACTGAGTTTTTTGATGACACAATAACGTCATACATTGAGGAAGAGAGAAAAAATTTCCAAGGACCACGCAGCAGATACCTGTTATCTTTAAAGATGTGGATAAAAATGATTTTATGTGACAAAGGAATTATGCGAATGCTAGACTGAATAGAAAAGGGTGGTTATGTCTCAGCAGAACCCTAGAGTGATATTCTCCCATGAGATAGTGGAATTGAACTAGAGCTTGGATTTTTAAGAAGCAAAAGAAGATTCAGGTCTGGCAAAAGACGAAAAAATTTGTTCGGATGAGGGAGTTGCAACACATATCGAGAAGAAGAAGGCTCGTAGTTTGCATCATACTTAGATGAAGGTTCTTGTGATGAGGAAGAGGAATATCATTCGATCTCAGAAGGAAACGAAGAGTTTGAAGAGTCGACTGAAGCTCTAGAACAAGAACGTGCACATAACTCACCTACAGTACCAGATGTAAGATCGCGAGACCTATCTCCAAGTATTTCTGTAAATACAAGTAGTATGAACGTTGAAAATAGCGAAAAAGGAAGTCCGACTAGTCCAAGTTTTGTTACGACTATACCAACAGTTAATATAACAACAATCAATCCAATGGACGGAACTGACATTAAGCTCCCAATATTCAATGGGAATGGGCTAGAAGACATAGAGCATCATTGGTTTCAGTGTGATGTTGTTTGGACTGTACGACAGATCCAAGATGAGAATATCAAGAAAGAACAGATGATCACGACGCTATGAGGTCGTGCGATGGACTAGTATATGAAATTTTCCATAGTACCAGTAGGAGTTGTCTGGAAAACACTCAAGGAGATTCGACTCGAGTTGATAGATGAATTCAAAAAACCGAAGTCCAAATCATAATGCATCACTAAGATCAAAGAGATTAAGCAACTACCGATAGAATCTGTTTGGGATTTTGACCAGAGATTTAATACATTAATGTCCAAAGTGAGTTTCCAAATGTCAGATGTGCAACATAATGAATGGTTCATTTTCACCTTGCTTCCACATATCTGAACCCGGTTGATGCAAAAAACATTGAGTTGCAAACAAAGGCTCTTAAAATAGCAATGAAGTTAGAATCCTTGCTAGTTGGGTACACTAGCTCGGGAATGATGCAAATTCAGTTGCAGCTGGCCAATCTTATGGTGCAGATCCAGGACATTAAAAGAGGAAAGGAAGTTCAGGAGGAACTATGGTGTACAATATGCAGAACAGATGGACACCATAAAGATAATTGCCCGGCGTTGATGAACTATGTCGCAGCAGGTGCGCCAAACTCACTAAACACCCAAGGAGTGCCTTGGTGTAGAATATGTCAGACTGGAGGTTAGAAGTCTGAGGAATGTATGTACTTATAGAATATTGTAAGTGCACCTGCTAGTATGTATTGTAAATTTTGTAGATCAGTAGGTCATGATGAGAAAGACTGCAGAGCACTTTAGCTACTACAAGAAAAAACGATGGATACGTACTTAATGAAAAATGATTAGAAAATGCAATCTGAACGAGTGTAGCCTCAGTATCAGCCTACAAAATATCAACAACAACAATATCCTTAATTGTAATACAAATAGAATCAGTATCCTCAACAACAACAATACCCTCCGTAAAGAGGGGGTGGGAATTTTAGAGGTCGAGGACAACAACCAGGAGGAGGATTTGGTCGAGGAAGAGGCCAACTTGTATGTTATAATTGTCGGCAGCCATGACATTTTTCCTAAGATTGTCAAATTTCTGCGAAAAAATGTAGATATTGTAAAGCATTTGATCACACTATCAAACAGTTTCCGCAGCTTATTGCGAAGTGGGAGGCTAGGACTGTCGTTAACCCCAACCCAGGGAAGAATCTGAATTTGAACCCTAATCTAAATATTCAGATGATTTCTGTCGAGCTAAGACAACCCAACATTGTTTTAGTCACAAGAGGAGGTGTTGTGACGGGAGCAAACCAAAGTACACAACAAGGGAAAGTTAGAGCTATGCTCGAAAGATTTGAGCAACTAATAAGGAAGCCTCCAATGAAAAAGGTTAGTAAGCTCAAAGACTTTTTTAAAAGTTGTTTAGCACTAATCCATGATAAATATGTTGTCACAGAATTAACAACACTCATAGAAGATGTCACATACCCCAATTTTGTAAAATTATGTAATTTGTTTTATTATATTTCTGAGACATCATGTTAAATTTAATCCTAAGTAGGGATTGATGACTCAGCAGAGTCAACAGTAATGGAGTGTAATTCAGAATATTTTATTATTAATAAATAAATTATGGAGACAACAGCATGGGAGAGCTGTTAAAAGAGGTTACTGGTCAAAATGGTGGATGGAACTAGGTGGCAAGGCAAAAGACAAGTGGCAGCATCCTCAAACACTTCCTAAGTTGCAGGTGGCAACTTCCCTATATTTGGGGTCATGATTCCCCAAGAAAGTGGAATCAGAGCAGGTGGCTCATTAAATGACAGTTAACCCAACAAAGACCTAGGCAATCTTTTAAAAGTACTCAATGAAGAAAGCTAAGGCTGCTCAGATATTATTCCAGAGAGAATTCATTCAGGTGAATGTTATTTAGGAATTTCATTGAGGAAAGAGGGAAAAACAGTAAGGAAGTGTTTTGAGTGGATTGCTGCAGTAACTTGATTTTATTTACAGCTCTTAGCTGGGAGGACTTGCTGATAAGTTCTATATTCATACTGAGTTTGAGGACTGGTATCTGACATTACTGCACCTAGTTCCAGCCAGGGAGACTAGAGCAAGCTCGAGGGTCCTGAGAAGTCGTTGTCTGAGCGCTCTCCAGGAGTTGGTAGGGAGGAACAGCCTCCCATTGCTGTTATTGTCCACAGCTTAAACAGGTTCTGTCATTTATTTCTTTATGTTTTCTGAGTATGAATGGATGTATGTTATGTTTATTTATATGACTGAGTAGTTAGTTAGTTTCAGTAAAGTTAGTATCTCAGAATATCAGTAGTTAAACCTCTTAGTATTTACTGTGTTTTCCACATCTGGTATCACCAGACCGTACTCCAGCACAGTACCTCAGTGTTGAGAAGAAGTATTCTTCTGAACTGAGCTTCCTATTTTTACTACCAGTAGCTACTAATGTCTTACAAATGCATATGTTAATTTCTCACAGATTTAAAACCAACTTTCTATTATTGTATTTCATTTGTTTTCAGTAAATTCTATTGCAAAGGAAAGATAGAAGTTAGATTAAAATTTATACTATTACTGTAAGTTTTCTTCCTAGTGTTCGGACTCTATTATTTCAAAAGTTAAAACAAAGTAGGAACAGGTTACAGGAATTTTAGTTTTTATTGAATTCCAGCTTATTAATAATTATACTTACAGCACATTTGTAAGTAACATTTAACTAAAGGAATAAACAAAATACAATAGAAAGTATGTAGTATAATAAACTACAGAAGAATAAAACTTAAATACTATCTCCAGATATTATAAAATAAACTATGAAATTAATATAAAAACAACAGGAATTTTAGAGAGATAATATAAATATTACAGTAATAGCAAGTACTCTTTTATATCTTGCTATTCATATTAAAATAGGAATTTTATAACAATAATAATATTCTTTAGAATCAACTTATTTTTGAACTATAAGTAATTAATAATTCCTAACCCTAATTCTTTTAAGATATAATTGTATAGCAGTAAATATTTGTCCTCGTTTATATGGAAGATGTAGTATAGTTAATACAGACAGTTTAGAGTAAATTAATTGTATTTTATAAGAACCTGTTATTATCAAACATAGAAAGTATTTTAATACTCTGTTAGTAAAACTTGAAATTTCTTTATATTTAAGTTATAAGTAAAACAATATCAAGATAATTAAATAATAAAATATATAAACCCTATATTATTGTCTAGATTTAAACTCTATATCAGTTATAATTTCTTTATTAATAACATCTGAATTATAAACTGACCTTAACACATAATTTTCCATTATACGATCAAAAGTATATCTGTACAAAAAGAAATTTTATAAGTACAGGACGCTCGACAATCAAGCTTAAGTATTTAAATCTCATCAGTAACCCAATGAGACAGATGTCTCCTCAACTTAAATTTTATTTAACAGAAGCAAAACAGTATTATTATCTTTCACCGCCAACTAGGGTTAAACCTAGTAACATTTTAAATACACAGAAAATTTATTTAATAAAAAGAAGAACCAGTAATACTCGTCTTACGGCCGGGTTATTAAATAAAGCATAGTAAGCATTCTTTATTTAAATCTTTCCAATACTGCATTAAGGAAAATGCACGAAAAAGAAACAGTTTCCAAAATATCATAGAACTGAGGGTAAAAACCCTACCCGTTGACAAATAATCATAAGAACAATTGAACTCTGTTTTCATTTAATAACCCATAGCAGTAACAAAAGTATACATGAAGGCGTATAGCCTGTAAAAGCTTTTAAACACAATAAATGCAAGGCTTAGAGCCTGTTAAGTTTTTAAACAAAACATTAACTATAAATAAGGTCTTACACTCACGGCCGTAGCCGGAGAGCTCAGTTTAAGAGCTAGGGTTACCCACATTGTTAAAACTTTTAAAATAAACAACCCAAAATCCATGGAGGTCAACCAGGGCTGCATCGACCAAACCAGTGCAAGGTTTCAGACAAAGATGATAAGCCATGGAAAGACCAAGGCTTACCGTGGTCATGGAGCCGTAATCCTTATTCCGGAGAAGGCAAAGAAGCGTAGCAGGTTCACCTGCAAGAAGTTCATTTACACAGTGATTTTAGGGACGGAGTAAAGTATAAAAGAATTATACTAACATATAGATTACTGTGCATTAAAAATAACAGAGTAGTGGTTACCTTTTTAGTTGGTAGCCCTTGCAGCGAAGCCGCGACCAGTTCCAGCAAGGAGAATGCCATTCGATGGCAAAGAGTTTGGTATTTCGTTCAACCTCTACAGCAAAAAGGAGACCCCAGCGACTCAATGGAGAGTATAAACCCTACAGTCGCAACACTCCTTTTATCATTTAACCCACGACCAGTTGATAGCACCAGCCACGCTTTACTGAAAGGTAATCTCTCTCGTGGGACAGAAAAAGGTAAGACAGTCCCCAACCGAGACAAGTTAAACAACAACGGTTTATCAGAGGCAAGCAGTAAGCATGTACACACTCCAATCACCCTCACCAAGCAGTAGCAGAGCTGACGAGGAGCCGAAGCAACAGGAGGTTCAATGGCGGTCAATACCACAGTAGCCTGGTCCAAAAGGGTTTGCAGAGTGGCCAAAGGCCCGAGAGCAAAGGGAGAATGGCGTTTTAGCGTTAAGTCAACCAATTTATAGCGCCAATGCATGGACACTACGTGGCCACGTAGTACTTTGATAATTTGCATGAATTGGTTAACGTTTCAGAAGTCCACGACACTCGATTGTTGTCACAACTCAATCATCGTATGGAGATTTTATTCCTTAGTATTTCCCTGCATATTATATTGTCAACCATGCAACGTTAGTCCATCATATTATAAACATTGCTTGTTAGATAACGATTGCTATATAGTCTCGTTTGCATAAAAATAGAGATAGGTTTATGTTTAAGGGATTATAAAATCATAGAATATGGTTATTGTATAGCATCGTGCACATAAGCATAGAGGTTTATGTATGTGATTAAGAGTTGTAAAGTAATAGATTATGGTTATAGTTAGGTTGTTGTAACCACAACTACTATGCCCACTATCCGATAATCCAAAGGAAGGTAAGAAATATAACTACTCATTAAGAAGCATATAATTAATGATATTTAATTATGGTGTTCGTAAAATTAATCTAGCATGCTCTAGTTCATCATTCAAGTACCTATGAGTAGAGTGATAACTATTCCTAGTCATAGTTCTAACATCCTTTTGGTGACAATTTGATTTTGTCACTCTCCCAACTCAAGATTTTATAAAAGGCATTATAAGAAAAGTATGATAGGTAACTTGGATACTCTTTTTACCTACTTAATTGTTAATTAATCTTGGGGCTTTATGAAGTGATCAAAGGAGATGAGTCTAGGACTGATGCTAATAGCATTTGGTTTTCAACCAAATGATACTCTTGGAATGAGTTAGTATTCTAAAAGGAGGTACACTTTTAAAACTATAAAAGGAATACTTGTTTCGAATCATAGATCTTAGATGCTTCAGTAAGAAAAATTATGGATCGATTTTAATAATATTCCTCATTAGTTGAAAAACTGAATAGGATGCAATCTAAGCATGGAATATTATTATTACAACTTTAACTAAAAGAAGTAAATCTGTGAAGCTGTGATCTTTCTATCATGCTAAGTTGTTAAGTAAAGGAATAATAAATACGTTCTTATGCTTATCTTCAGAATGGACATTTAAGGTTTTCGTACTTGTAGATTTACTAAACTTTATGTTATTGTAGGGAATAGTCCTCTACTATTTTATGTGCAAAATACAATTCTTTTTTAGTATTAAGTCTCAAAGGAAAATTTAGCAGTAATAAAAATAATACCTTGAGAAGCATGGTATTTCTGTCTAGCATGTATAAACATTTACTAATCAAATTGTATGCAGAAATCTGTACTGTAAACTTCTGAGACTTGTTTGCATCGAACCATACTTCTTACCTGTATACCTGTAATAGAAGGAAACTGCTGCGTTAGCTCGAAATCTAAGTAAGCCCAGCCCTTCACGACAAACCACCTTGTGTTGCAAACAGAAAAACAATCAGTAACTGAAAAAGAAACTGCTCTTCAAAGTACAGAGTAATTAAATAATCATTCAGTTACAATTCTAGTAGCATAAACTAATCAAACAGTTAATGACTGCTTTTAATGTGATTATATGTTATTTTAAAAGTTTTGAATTTTTCGAAATTTTGGGGTTTTGACAGAAGAGACCACAAAAGACATGCGACCTAAGAAAATATTTAATCATATCGAGAGAAAAGTGAAGACATGATGAGAACGGTGAATGACTACACAGATAGGAGATTATGATATGGAATATATCATATTAGACTTGGGATCATATGTCAATATCTTGACAAGACAGACATGTGAAAGCATGAATAATTCGCGACTAGAATGGTCTCCTAATCAACTAAGGCTTGCAAACGAGTTGAAGGTTCTACCAATTGGTATACTAGCCCAAGTATCTATGGAAGTCGAAGGGTTCAGAAAATATGCCAACTTCGAAGTTATTGACATTTTTGATGACACAAACCCATATCCCACACTTCTAGGAATTTATTGGGAAATAGAGAACCAAACTATTATAAACTTCAAGAAAATGATCTTGTCTTTTGAAGATTCTGAAATAAGAGTGGTTGCGCCCATTGATCTGCTTAAAGGACAATGATATGTTGAGCCTATGCATAGCGAAGGTAAAGACAATTATCTGGATTGGCTGTATAACATCATGTCTTTGAAGGAAGACTATATTAACCCAACAACTAATGGAAACCTGAGTTTGTAGAGTGTAAGCTCGTGCATGTCCAACTCAGGCGAGGCTCTGGAAAATTGGCAGAACAAACTACATGAAGTCTCCATCCACAGATGTGCGAGAATCACAAGAGTTGTTCAAAGGGTAGGAGCCAAAGCAAGCGTGCTGCCTACATATGAAGGATTTCTCAATCTTGCATTTTTTTGGGAAGAATTTTAAGAGAAAGCCACAGAATCACAACGATTGTCCACTTTGGACTATGTGCTGAAATCTACACTCGCTAGATGGTGGGGTACACACAAGAAATATATCTCTGAATGTCCACAATGTAAGAGATTGATGGAGATTAGATTTGGTGAAAAGATCAATTGTCCTGATCTAAAATTTACAAGACTGACAGATCTTGGTAAGCATATTGAGAACTGTCGCACGATTTGGCAAGAATATCCGCGACAGGAATGGGTTCACCAGTTCATCCACACTTTGGAAATGGTCCCGATAAGTTGGTACACTTTAGAAGAGCTGCGGCGAGGAACTATTGAGTGGGAAATCTTAGCTGTAATATTTACCAGAACATTTGATTCCACAAGAAAACATCCAACAGTGGATACTGCACTATAGGTAATAAAGGAGAAGATCTTTGAAGAGATACCTATTGTGGACACGAACTTCCATCAATGCAGCATAACTACGCATAACTACAAGGTGTGTTATAATATCAGAAAGCATCTGAGTGATAGTGGCCCATCCGCCATAATCTCCAGGTGTCAGAAGGAATGTGCGAAGTGGAAAGAGATCACACATATGAAAATACACGGTACCATGTTAGACATAACATCAAAAAAAGGGGAGGGGAAACTGACAATGAGATTTTTGGTACCAGCCTATTTGTTAACAATAAATACCATTTAAAGTGACAGGTCAGTGGTGGCATAAAGCAAAAATATTTGATCAAAGATCCCACAGTACACCCATGCGACGAAAAGGACAGATTCCTTTCTGAATAATCGATTGTGCGTACGAATAACGACTAGCATCAGTTAAGGTATTTATCAAGCTTCACTACCCTGACCATGTTCCTTTCTTGCCGAAGAAAAACACTGCTATTGTGTCCACCCCTGAGCAGTGAACTGGTGAGGTTGTAGTATGGTAATCTCTGTCTCCAACACAAGCACAGTTGAAACCAAGTATGTATCACCCACCCCGATAATGGAAGATACTATTGGTTACATCCCACCGTCGACGGGCCCTGTTAATGAACAAACCACTCCAAGAGTACAGACGAAGGCTACTAAACCAGTTAGAAAGGAAATACCAATCCCACTAGTGACTCAGCAAGGGAAACACACCAGCACCAGAAAAAGGAAGCGAATAGTTGTAACACCCCTGGAGCCAACCCCACTAGTAGAGGATTTTGAGACAAGGAATTTGTTACCACCCTATGTCCCACCCCAACGCAGAAATGCACTAGATGCTGCAACCCCGAAGAACGGAAAGACTTCGATGATAGTGCCACTAATACCCGATGGATTGAAGGTAGTAAAAGATATTTTACCTAATGTGCAAAATCTATATTATGGTGATCATGATACCAAGACGTAACCAGAATTGGACCACAAAAATTATATGGACATTGTGCAGGACACATCAGAGGCACCTCAACGATATGTTGCAAAGGAATGGGCTATGTAACTGGAGCAGTCTTGCATATTATCGTTGTTGTATATGCCACATTTTGGGTGCGGTACACAAATTAACACATGTGTCAAGTAATTACTTCTACTTTTCCATTAAGGGGTTCTCTGGTTAGGAAAACCCATACCTGTCGATGTTAAGCTCATCATCGCCATCACAGGCCTGCCAGCTGCTGGAATGGACCCAGCACCACCACTCAAAAAGGATCAAGAGGCTTCCATAGCTAAACGGATGAAGAAAAAGTATGGCGTACAAAGAAGTAAAAGAGTGTTTTTTATTCATTCCATTAACAACCCCATTGTTAGCTTTGATTCCAAGTTATTAGCCTCCAATTTACTCCGCAAAATGCGCTTGGACCAGTGTACGGGGGGAGCAATTGTGCTCGTGGAGCTCTATACGGTAGGAAATCATATCAAGTGGTGTCAATTCTTGTTGAATGAGCTTGTACAAGATGTCACTTATGCACAGGAAAGGGATTGGGCATTTCACTACTCATGGTTGTTACTTTTAATTTAATTCATCGAATGGTCTGACCCACAAGACTATCAAGGGGTCGACCTGCCAGTACCTTGTCAAGGAAAAAAACATCAGAACCTCCAGTACGAGAAGGACCAAAAAGAATAACAGAAAGAGAGCAATATCGAAATCTTTATGCACACGGAGGCTATACATCACCAGGTAAAGAACATGTCCAGGTTAGATGTCGCCATTGTACAACAATTTTGCTCCATTTTTAATTTTGAAGCTAGCACACACCATATTTATATGCAACCATGATAGGACTGGCAACACCAAAAGGTACAAACCAAGTTTATCATGACCAAGGAAGAGATCCAGAAAATTATTAATCAATGGTCGAAGGAATGGCATATTTCAGTATCCGAAGAACAAATTCAACTGCAGGACAACCAATTACAAGAAGAGGAGGAAACCAAAGAAGAATACCACCTGGAGGATTTACACTCTGAAGAAATTCACACCCCCTCAATATCGATAGACCCAGAATTAGAACATGAGGGGGGGAACCTCAGGAAGAAAAAGTACAACCAAGAAGAAAGAAGAGGAAGATGAAGGCCAACCAAACTGCAAACATTGTTAGCTTGGACAGTGATGATGTGCAACTAATGGTCGAGGCAATAACTGAAGCAGTGCAGATGAGTTTCAAATCCATCAAAGAACGACAAGAAGAACTTTCGGGTATATTCACTAATCTCCTTAACTTTATGTGTAAAGAAGTTGCAGAAGTTAAAATATCTATCAATTGTCCAAGTGCAACAGCCGAGTCACATGCCCCATCAGAAACATCCAGAAGGGAGAAATTTGTACCCGCTGTTCGAGTCTCACCAATAACGGTACAAGTATCTAAGATTGTTGTTAATTTTGGTACCTCGGACCCTAATCTGGTTTATCAAGATACTGACAAGCTTATTTTAAAATTTTCATCTATGTACATGAACACAGTGTATGCAGTCCAAAGTGTTGTCAATGCAGAGATAAAATTGCGTGAGCATCACCTCGTAACAAAGGTAAAGGTTGCACAACAAGACATCAATAAAATGAAACTGGAAATTCAAGCAACTGAACAAAAGAAAATGGAGTCAAAAGAAAACTGTTAGAAAATCAATGAAGCAGTAGCCCTGGCCTGCAAGAACTTTAAAGAAGAAGGCATAACACAAGAGATGACACCAAATGCCAAAATAGTACAATTAGCTGAGATAACATCCGACCTTAAGAAGAAAGTGACAGATTTAGAACAACAAAGGATTCCCAACAAACCACATGAAGTGTTGGAAAATAGACGTGACACAACCACTCAGGCTACGAAAAGAATAGAGGAAGCAGAGAAAACATGTGCTAAGGATGTAGACCAAGTCTCCCAGACTTGGGAATCCCCAATGGACGACGAGAAATCATAGAAGATTGCAAGTGAGCTCACTATGGTTGAAGCAAATATCATGCAGATAAGAAATGAGATGAAGAAGCCACCCTTGGAGCAGAAAAAGGTCAAGACAACAGAAGTGCGTAGACTGCAGCAACAAACGACTGTGTTGCATGCACAACGACAATAGTGCAAGAAAAAGGTAGAAGAATTGCAAGTGGAAGCATAGAATGTCACAAGCATAATTCAGTCTGTGCACCAGAAGGTGCACGAGGAAGCGGCCTCTGTAGAAAGAGTCACATCAGAACAATTCAGTTCTGACTTGGTGGAGCACATGAAAAAAACAAAATAAGAAGTGTGTGCAGACACAGAGAAGTTGGTGAAAATTGTGGAGGATTTTCATAACAAAATCAGCGAAGTTAGTTTATGGAGCACTAGTTCGCTTTGCTCGAGACGAGCCACAAGTGAGTGTTGGGGGCCTGTTGGGCCTCGGGACAAAAGGGAACAATTCATGTAGAATTATGCCTAAGTATGGAAGAAGAGCGTAAAGGAGAAGAGGAAGGAGCTACGATAGAGGAAGTAGCATCAATGGAAATGGAAGGATGTTTTGACAGAAGAAGGAAAGAGAAGAAGAAGATAAAGAGAACATGCGGGACAAGGAAGCTATGCTAGCTAAGTAATCCATGATTGAAGGACAGAACAAGATAAGAGATGGAATGGCAGAATATCGACAGAAGCAGGCGTGCATATAATGTAACGACCGAAAAGTTATAGTAAGGCATAACGCTGAGAAAGTGACAATCCTTAACGATCATGGGTATGAGCTCGGCTAGAGCCGACGGAAACCACACGCGTGAAGGAATATTTGTAAGTCAGGCCAATAGTGCCTTTCATTATGTGTTACTTGAATAGGAAAGACAACCTGTTGGCTGAATATAGTAATTCGGCTAAGAAAAAGACTGAAAAGGATTTCGTAATGAGTCATTTAGAGTTTGTATCGAGTCAATATTGAGTCTGTAACAAGCATGTATGTGATATGTATCGAGTCTATAATGGGGCTATAAAATAAGGAACCCAAGCTGTAGTTGGGTTAGATAGTTAGATAGTTAGATGGATAGCTAGCCCGATAGCGGTTAAGATGAACTAAGCTGGAAGTAACCGGTTTTGCTATAATAACTCTGTATCGTCGAGTGCATCAGAGTAGAGAGTCTGCAGCTGAGTGCGTAGACAAGTAGAGAAGGTTGAGTCGATCCAGACAGTGTACGGATCACTAGTAGGAGTAGAATAAGAAGAGAATAAGAGAGAATATTAGAGAGCATGAGAGGGAGGAAAATTCTGTAAAGAGAGAAGAGAATATCTATAACAGAGTCTGCAGCTTTGTACGCAAACTGTTGGAGTAGAGTCCCGTAGCTACAGGAAAAGCTTCCATTTTGGCGGATAGAAAGTTTGGCAAAGACGAAGAGATAAGGAAAAGTTACGACGCCGTAGCATGTTTCTAGCTGCAGAGCAGAACCGGAAACCGTGACTGTTGGAACATAGAAGTAAAGAAAGACGACAATACCTGAGCAGCCGAGAAGAGAGAGCTCAACCACTGCATTGAAGGAAGCGGCGAAGACAGGAGGGCTCAGCTACCCTCATAAAGGAAAAGGAGCGATGAAGCTGAGGTATTGAAGACGAAGGACAGAAGAAGGGAAGCGGTGCATAGTACCCATGGTCAGCGCCGGGAAGCATGGAAGACTGCAGAGAGCAGTGGTGTGATGGAAAGCGGCTACCCCAAGTACAGATATGCCGACTGTCACTAGTTAGGGTTTTGGGTTACTGTTGGGACAGGTCCACAGTGTTGTAATGGAAAGACCTTCGGGTCGCCTATAAAGGGATATATTTTGTATTGTAAAAGGTTGGAATTTTGGGCATTTTAAGCCATCCAGCTAGTCAGATTATCAGTAGTCTGTTAGTTCACTGTTATTTTGTATTGTAACAATCCGCAGGGATTGACAGAGAGGGAGAGAGAGAGAGTGAGAGTATATTGTAAGAAGGAAATATAGAGAAGAGATCTAAGAGAGAAGGGCTCCAGGCTGTGTGCGGAGTTACCTAAAAGATCTCTAGCTACATATGCGGTGCAGCAGGACTGTGTACCTCTCTCAAGTTATAATATAGAAACACAGTTCTGTGGATGTAGCTTCTACCCTGGAAGTGAACCACGTAAAATCTGAGCGTTATGTGATTGATTCATGTGATTGTATTTACTTGTTATGTCTGTCATTCATTACATGAACTTTGCTTACAGTAAATGTATGTATGTGTTATTCAGTTCACGGTATATTCAAAGGATAAATACAAGTTGAAGTCTTTAAGTCTTCTGTATAAGAGTCTGTCTAAGTTTCACTTGAGACAGTTAAGAGTCGCAGTGTAAAACAGCCTCGTGTGTTGAGTCCTGTAAGTTGAACACCAGTACGCTAGGTACGCTGAGTCGCAGTGGTAGGATATTGCAGGGAGGCGATATCGCACCATCAGAGGAGATGAGGTGCTCTGCGGTTAGGGATCGAGCATAGGAGAAAGTTATGTGTTGTCTAGGACGCGACGATGCGATAAGGGCTAGAGTCATCGCGAGTAAGAGGAAACTGCGCATCGCAGAGAGAGACATCTCGCAGGCTAAGAAGAGTTGCGAGACGAACACTGGACGCCATACAGAACCTGGTCGAGACACTTGAGTCTTTGGCCAACCCATTAGGATCACTTCGGGTGAGACTTCAGGCCACTCTGTGGTCTGTTACCAAAAGGGCCAGTGAGCTAGGGGTGTTGTTGGTTCATTATAGTAAACCTGGGTCTGCCCAGCGACCAACAAATGGTTCCGTTGCCGGTTTTGAACAAACTGAGCACTGATGTTTTGGTGGCATCCTACTAGAGATGAACTCAACGAGTGGGTTGCGTCTAAGGAGAAAGAGTTTGCTGAATGAGAGAACAAGAGTCCTAGACTGAGTACAAAGGACTGGTTATAAAAACATATCGTTACAGACTTGCATGCGATATTTTTTGCGACCTTTGGAAACGAGCTTTATGACTGGCTATCAAAGTTGACTGATACGAGCATATTCAAGAAGAAAAGAAACATTGTCTGGACACCGGAGCTGATTCAAACTGTGAAGAACCTTGATAATCCCATTACGAGGACAGTAGACTTCTGGCTTGCGAGTGTGCTAGAAGGCTTCGTCACAGAGTTTGCAGTTGACCAAAGAAAAAGCTTCAGCGAGGCTGAGCGGTACTTCTTCAAAGGATATCGCGGTAAGTACCTAAAATCTTTAAACTTGTCCATTAAGATGTTATTACATGAAAAAGGAACAATGGATCTAGTTTCAAATGAATAAGTAAAGAGAGTAATGTCACAAGAGTTTGAAAGTGATTTTGATGACATTGGACGTACACGTAGTGGAAAGAAATACAAAGTAGATTTCAGCTCTCCCATATTTGAACATAGTTCAGATAATACTAGACAACAGAGTCACAGTACCAGAGAAAGAACAGAAGGGGGTATCCCTTACCACCCTTATACCCCACAGAAACACATCGGGACTCAGAACAATCCCGTAGGAACTCCATCTAGTAGCTCCCAGACAGTACATACTACCGCTACATCACCTCCACCTACACCACCGAGTGGTAGTAACACAGCAAATCAACATCCACCACGCAGAAATAGAATGGGGGATGATATGAAGCTACCTATCTTTAAGGGTACAAGGGCAGAGGACCCAGAGCAGCATTGGTTTCTATGTGAAGCCGTGTGGACCATTAAAGCAATCAATGATGATAATAGTAAACTTGTACAGTTGGTCACCACACTGAGAGAACGAGCCTTAACATGGTATATGAAGTATACCTCAGCGGTACCCAGAACACTTGTCCAGGTTAGGATCGCCATGATTAAAGAGTTTAAGAAACCTAAGTCAGAGTCACATTGCATTACAGAGCTTAAAGACATCAAATAGTTACCTACAGAGTCAGTGTGGGACTTCGATCAGAAATTTAAATCCCTTATAGACCAAGCCAGCTTTGAGTTTGCACCAGAGCAGCATAAGGAATGGTTTATTTTAGTGCTGCTCCCTCACATCAGACTACCATTAATGTAGCAGAAAATCCAGACACAGGACGACGCGTTGGAGATGGCGATGAAACTAGAGGCTTCACCTCTAGCTGAAACCAGCACAGGTATGACAAACCTGCAAAACCAGTTGGCTAATCTCACAATACAGATGCATGAGCTTAAGAAATGGAAAGAGGTTGCGTAAGACATATGGTGCATAAATTGTAAAGCACAAGGCCATACTAAAGATAACTGTCCAGTCTTTGTAGAATATATAGCAACTGGGGGTCCTAACCCCTTACCACAGACCCACAGGCCGTGGTGTGAAATATGCAAAACAAGAGGACATCTACCTCACCAGTGCCCTCTACTTCAGAAGTACGTGCAGACACCTAAGAACTTATACTGCGTCTTCTGCAAGTTCGTATTCCATGATGAACACGATTTCCGAGCCTATGATCTCATGGTCGGGAGCAAGCAAGACCTGTACAGAGTCCAATCAGAAACACATGGTCCAGCAGCAGGACCACAGCATGATCCGGCTTATGGTGGCCGTGGAGGAGGATTCAGAGGACGAGGAGGATTCAGAGGCTTTGGTCGTGGAGAAGGCTTTTGCCGTGGTCGCGGACCAGTTACTTGTTACAACTGTGGAGTTGTAGGACATTATGCTAGGGACTGTCAGAGCCCTACCACCACATGTAACTATTGCAAATCTTATGATCACGCTATAGAAGACTGTCCTACCTTGATAGCTAAGATCAGAGAACCTAAGCCAGCAGTACACCAGAACATCCAGCTTATTGCTGCTGAGCAGGAAGAACCAGAACCAAGAGTCAACATTGTGACTCGCAGCGGTGCTTCCACCAATGGGACATCGCAGGATACTGAAAAGACCACAGGTCAGGAGTGGGTGCGTAAAGCTCCTAACAAAGAAACACCACTTGACCTACAGAAGAATAAACAGAAATTTCGGGAAGCTAAGACTTTCTTTGATGACCCTATGCAATTAGGATCGTAGGTACCGCTGTCTAGGGGCGTACCACAGCAAGCACCTTGTGGCGTTAGCCCTGTACATATATCGTAGGCTACCACATCGGGCACATGCGAGGAGGACGAGTTGAGAGGAAGTGTACAATCCTTCCTGCGAAGCTGTTTAAAACTCGTGAGAAATGAGCAAGCTATTGGAGAACTTCAGTGCATCATAGATCAGTGTCAGCCATATTCTTCCGTGAGCAGTGCATAGCGTGCTGTTCATAATATTATGGGACATACAAGAACAGGAAGAGAGATGCGACTCACAGCACAGGTTGGAGAATTTGAAATGGACGAGGTAATCCTAGATCTAGGATCAGAGGTAAATGTTCTGACTAAGCAGACATGGGAACAGATGGGTAGCCCTAAGTTAGTCAGATCGCCTATCCATCTCATATTAGCTAATCAACAGAGGGTATCACCCCTGGGTCGATTATCGCAGGTGCCAGTTGACATTGACAAAGTTCGCATCTCTGCGGACTTTGAAGTTATAGAAATCATTGGCGATAGTAGACCATATCCAGCACTACTAAGCATTGATTGGGTGATCAATAACATGGCTGTTATCGACTTAAAGAGAAGGAAAATGACCTTTGAGGACACGCAGATCCGGGTCATCGTACCGTTACATCCTCTTCAGGGTCCTAGATACACTGAACCTATCCGAGCAGAGGAAGAGGCACATAACATGGACAGTCTCTATCAGATGATTGCGAACCAGAGCGACTACATCAACCCAACCGCAGAAGGAAACATTAGTTGGCGATGCGACAGCTCATGCGCATCAGATTCGAATGTTGGTCTAGAGAACTGGCAGAACAGACTTTACGAATTCTCAGCGCGCAGATGTGCGTACATGACTAAGTAACTGCGATGGATTGGCGTAGAGATCAACGAGATTCCATCATTTCACGATCTAACAGATATCCAAGACTTTCTCACACAGTTTGAACAACAAATTCCTCACGAGCAGAGGATCGCAGCTATGGACCTTGTAGTACAAGCCACACCTGTAAGATGGTGGTATGCACATAAAGAGAATATTGCATCA
Source organism: Pseudotsuga menziesii (assembly GCA_001517045.1). Classification (NCBI taxonomy): domain Eukaryota; kingdom Viridiplantae; phylum Streptophyta; class Pinopsida; order Pinales; family Pinaceae; genus Pseudotsuga; species Pseudotsuga menziesii. The sequence goes on from LPNX010477656.1 coordinate 697,209, forward strand.
TGGGACGATCTTAAGAGATTGATGGCGATCAGATTCTCTACCGACAGAGAGTATGTCCAGTAGAGATACACAGGAGAAAGTGACCCCAGGTCACATATTCAGACACGTGAACAGAATTGGTCGGACATTCTCGAGGATGAATGGGTTCACTGATTCATTCACACTTTGGACACAGTTCCATGGAACTGGTACATAGAGACTGAATTGCGCAAGGGAATGACTACATGGCCACTTCTAATAGACAGCTTTCTACTTACCTTCGCTTTTGAATCTGAGTATCCAAATGTTGATCAGGCCCTAGATGTAATAAAGATTAAGATATTTGAGGATTGTACCCTATCAGTACATACTCAACCTGAGTGGGCCATCCAGTTAGAAGATGCGCTCGAGTGCTATAACTTCGAAGCAGAACCAGAGGAGGAGGATGAGGATCCTCACAACATCAACATTCCGGAGTCAGAAGGGACTCACGATGTTGATGGATCGAAGCTACAGATTCCAGCAATCACAGAGCCGATCAAGATTAAAAAGATCAATATTGGCACAGACACAGAACCAAAGTTTGCCTCTATTGGAGACTATTGGACCGAGGAAACAGTCGGACATATTGCAGACTTGCTACATGACTATCAGGACCTATTTCCCACCAAGTTCACAGAGATGAAGGGAATAGTCAGAGACCTGGGAGTAATGAGGATACCATTGAAAGAGGATGCTAGACCACTCAAGCAGCGTCCATATAGATTAAATCCGTGCTACAAAGAAAAAGTTAAGGATGAGATCGATAAGATGCTGGCAGCAGGCATCATTGAGCCCGTAGAAGAGAGCGAATGGGTTAGTCCCATGGTCGGAGTTAAATGAGCCTCCCGAGAAGGTAGAAATCCAGCAAAGTATTCAGTAGATAGAGAATACCACAGCAACAATGAAGGAAGAAATCAAGAGCTTAGCAGCTCTTCAGAAGAGGAGAAAGACGACGGAGATGAACCGCTTGCAGCAGGAAGCGCAGCGGTTGAGAGCAAAGGAGATACACATCAATGACTTGCTTCAACCATATCAGGAACAAATCACAGAGCTAGTCGATGCGGTTGAGCAAAAATTTGGGGAGTTCACTGCCACCAGAAATGAAATTGATACAATAGAAGACTCCAGTATTAGTCAAGCTATGCTTGAATCGGCACAAGAGCGTGTCGCAGCTATGGAGAACGAAGTTGCAGGACTTTGGGACAAGCTTCAACGCACTTCGCAAGAAGCCAAGGAGAAGCTACAGCAGGAGAAGCCTATTGGTAGTGGCTCGGGGATGAGCCACAAGTAAGTGTTAGGGGACTGTTGGAGCAGAGTCCCGCAGCTACAGGAAAAGCTGCCATTTTGGCGGATAGAAAGTTTGGCAAAGACGAAGAGATAAGGAAAAGCTACGACGCCGTAGCATGTTTCTAGCTGCAGAGCAGAGCCGGAAACCGTGACTGTTGGAACAGAGAAGTCAAGAAAGACGACAGTACCTGAGCGGCCGAGAAGAGAGAGCTCAACCACTGCATTGAAGGCAACGGCGAAGACAGGAGGGCTCAGCTACCCTCATAAAGGAAAAGGAGCGACGAGGCCGAGGTATTGAAGACGAAGGACAGAAGAAGGGAAGCAGTGCATAGTACTCATGGTCAACGCTAGGAAGCATGGAAGACTGCAGAGAGCAGTGGTGTGACGGAAAGCGGCTACCCCAAGTACAGATATGCCGACTGTCACTAGTTAGGGTTTTGGGTAACTATTGGGACAGGCCCACAGTGTTGTAATGGCGAGACCTTCAGGCCGCCTATAAAGGGATATATTTTGTATTGTAAAAGGTTGGAATTTTGGGCATTTTAAGCCATCCAGCTAGTCAGATTATCAGTAGTCTGTTAGTTCATTGTTATTTTGTATTATAACAATCCGCAGGGATTGACAGAGAGGGAGAGGGAGAGAGTGAGAGTATATTGTAAGAAGGCAATATAGAGAAGAGATCTAAGAGAGAAGGGCTCCAGGCTGTGTGCGGAGTTACCCAGAAGATCTCTAGCTGCATATGCGGTGCAACAGGACTATGTACCTCTCTCAAGTTATAATATAGAAACACAGTTCTGTGGACGTAGCTTCTACCCTGGAAGTGAACCACGTAAAATCTGAGTGTTATGTGATTGATTCATGTGATTGTATTTACTTGGTATATCTGTCATTCATTACATGAACTTTGCTTACAGTAAATGTATGTATGTGTTATTCAGTTCACAGCATATTCAAAGGATAAATAGAAGTTGAAGTCTTTAAGTCTTCTGTATAAGAGTTGTCTAAGTTTCACTTGAGATAGTTAAGAGTCACAGTGTAAAACAGCCTCGTGTGTTGAGTCCTGTAAGTTGAACACCAGTACGCTAGGTACGCTGAGTCGCAGTGGTAGGATATCTCAGGGAGGCGATATCGCACCATCAGAGGAGCTGAGGTGTGCTGCGGTTAGGGATCGAGCCTAGGAGAAAGTTACGTGTTGTCCAGGATGTGGCGATGCGATAAGGGCTAGAGTCATCGCGAGTAAGAGGAAACTGCGCATCGCAGAGAGAGACATCTCGTGGGCTAAGAAGCGCTGCGAGACGAACACTGGACACCATACAGAACCTGGTCGAGACACTTGAGTCTTTGGCCAACCCATTAGGATCACTTCGGGTGAGACTTCAGGCCACTCTGCGGTCTGTTGTCGAAAGGGCTAGTGAGCTAGGGGTGTTGTTGGTTCATTATAGTAAACCCGGGTCTGCCCAGCAACCAACACAAACAAAAGATGTATCTATTTCCTCATGCCAGATGAAGAGCACCTTGTGGTTTTTTCCTGGATGGGTTTCCACGTTACATGTTGTGTATATGTGTGAATGATTGAAGTAGCCTAGATATATGTGTGAATGTTGTGTTAAATGACTAATTGATTATTGTGTTGCAAATGGATAAATGTATGACTGTCGCATTATATTAATGAATATGCTTATGATTTATATTCATTGTTTGTTTAAGCGAATCGCATAAATAAGGGTTGGATCATACTTTGCGTTGAATTACTATGCAAACTAGTAACCCACCTTCCCGGTCTTCGTTGGAAACCTTGGCACAGAGCCAAGGTACTAAAACACCCTCCCACACAAACTGTGGAAATGTGGTTCTGGCAGTTACCCATAGAACCGAAATATCTCGGGTGAGATGACATTTGTGTCAGAGGTGTTGTCGGTTGAGCTCTAATCCGATGGGCCGATATCTTGGGATTTTTTGTGCTGACCAAGAAGGAACTAAACGTAGGTCCAGCGTGAGAGAGGGACAGAAAATCCAACAGGATTAAGAATATTTTTATCAAAGTGGAAAATGTGGCTGGGAAGTTCATTTTTCTCGAGGAAAAGAAGATCCATGCGATGGATAAGTAGATGGCATGGGTATTAGTGGAGTTGGATGTCTCTATTGGCTTGTCGAATGAGATACAAATATCTTGGGGTGATATGTCCTTCATTCAACAGTTAGATTTATGGAAAGTGTCATTCAGATGTAATATATGTCGAAAAACATGGTATTTGAGACAAAATTGTCTGTCTTCCTATGAGGTGGGGAGTGAAGTCGATATTGGTCCTTCGTCTGTGCCTAGTATGCATTTAACAAAGCCTTTGTCTTTGATTAGAAAGGAGGAAGGGGATGGAGTGGTTCTAGATTTTCATTCTTATAAGCCCTCTTCGACAGATTCTTCCACATTTCTACGTAAGTTAAAAGGCTAACCTTCCTTCTCTTATTACATCATTGTTGGTCAAGGAAATAAATTGTCTCGTTTCAACGAAAGAGAAATTTGCTTCTTTAGATAAAAGAGAGTCTAGTATGCCTTTGCTACTTGTTTCATGTATTAAAGAGTTGTTACCCGTGGTTGAGAAATTGCTGACATTGGGGTCCTCTAAGGGGACAAGTCACTTTGAATCTCTCAATTTTCCTTTAGGATCTACTACTATGTTATCCTCTATTGTTTATTTTGCTTCATTAAAACTTATTATTTTGTTGTCTTCCTCCTTGGATAACCCTCCTTGTCGGTCAGTATTGGTAAATATTGTGTCATGGGGTGGGAAACATATTCCTAAGGATTTGGGTTTTGGATTGTGATGCTTCTATTTTGAAGGTTCCATATGCTTGATAAGGTATAGATACCGATTTCAATTCTCCCCTTCAAAAAGGGTGGGTTCAAAGATTTTTCCTTTAACATATGTTCTCCTATGATTAAGGATATTATGGAGTTTTCCACTGTGTCTAGTGTTATACAAACGAGGGTTTTTGCATTGGTTATGGATAACCCAACCATTTATTATCTTATCCCATCATATAAAGATATTTTAATTAAGTCTCATTTATTTGTTTTCTCAAGGAAGAATTATTCAAAGAAGGATGTTTCTTTGATTTCATCATTCTGAAGCCAAAATGTAACGATTAGAAAGAGAAGAGGTGGGAAAGGTAGAGAAAAATTGGTTGTTGATGATCCTAGTGGTTTGAGATCTTGTGCTTCAGAGGTGTCTATCCATATTTCGAATCATAATTCTGATAATTTATTAGAATCTTCGTCTATGCCCTTAGAGAAGGGTTCTACATTATTATCACTTCCTTCAATATCAAGGGGTTTGGGGGCATTCCTAAAATAAATTCCCAAAAGATAATATTTGAAATAATTAATTCGGATTTATTGATATTACAAGAGACTATGCATGTTGGGACTAAAGCAATTGATATCTTTTTAACAAATTTTCCTTCTTGGGAATGTTGTGTTGTTGATGCTTTGGGATAGTCAGGGGGATTATTGGTTGTAAGGAACCCACTTGTAGTTTATTTTAGGCCTTTTGTTACATGTACAAGTATTATATTGGAAGGAAAGTTTAGGGGTTTTAATTAGGTGGTTAAATTTGTAAACTGTTATGGTCCATATTCGGAGAGACAATAGTTCTGGAATAAAGTTTCTCACAATGGGATATTAAATGTCCCTTAGTGAAGTTTAGGTGGTGATTTGAATATGCCCCTTTAGTTAGTGAAAATTTGGGGTATTTGTCCAAGGATAGACCCTCTATTGGGGTACTTTCAACATTTGTTTCAACAATCAAATTGAATTGATGGTGTCCCTTTTTCTTTGTAACCTACTTAGAGGAATGGTAGGATTGATGACGTTGGAGTGTCGAAGATCCTGGATAGGTTTCTTATTGTAGAAGAATTCACTGAGAATATTGGTATATTTCAATCTTGGAAATTCAACACTGGGATCTTAGACCATCTACCATTATGTCTGCAATTGGAATTAGATGTTTCAAAACAAAACTTTCCCTTCAAATTTAACCATTCATAGTTATAGGAGGAATATTTTACAATCACGGTTAGAGAAAAGTGGGGATCTTTCTCAGATTTTAGTCATGCATATTTTGGGTAGTAAATTAAAATAGTTTGAGGAGGCGGTTATTTAGTGGGAGAAAGAGAAAAATCAGAAGTTGAGGCAAGAGATGTTGATTATTGAAGAGGAGATAGACTTTTGTTTTCAAATAATACGTTTGGTATATTTTTTGGTTTGGTTAAGGATCAATTAGCAACATTGGAAGCCATAAAATCCAAAATATTAAAGATTGAGGAGGAGTCTTTGAGACTTAAAAGTAGGAAAATTTGGATTTTCCAAGGTGATGTTAACACAATTTTTTTTATAAATTTGCTAATCAAAGAAGGATATCAAATGATATTTGGGATCTAAAGTATAGTCATGGGAATTGAGTTTCCTCTCAGAGAGATATGGAGATGGTAGTTGTTGCACATTTATCTGATATTTTCAAAAATCTTGCTACTTCAAACATTGTGTATCGACTATAGGTTATTCGGAATTATCCTAGAGTTTTCATCCTAGAGGAATGTAAAAAGGTGGGGGAGTGAGTTACCTTAAAATATATAGAAGATGTACTTAAAAAATGTGCAAAGTAAAAAATCCCAAGCCTTGATTGTTGGGAAATAGAATTTTTCATTGAGTTCTTTAATATTCTTAGGGAATATCTCTTGAGGGCTGTGGAAGATATAAAGCCCGAGGTTTTGTGACAGGTTCCATGGATGCTACTTTCATTGCTTTAATTTCAAAATTTACAAAGCAAGATTCTTTTCATGATTACAAGCCAATATCACTTTGTAATCTCATCTATAAGATTATTAAAAAAGTGTTTTAAAATGAGATTAAAACTATGTTGGCAAAGGTTTTGTCGAGGGAATAGTTTGGATTTCTAGCTAATAGACAAATTTTGGATGTTGTAGGGATTGCTAAAGAAAGTTTACATTATATTAAGACTAAAAATTTGGAATCCCTTATACTAAAAATGTATCTAGTCAAAGCATATGATAGAGTTAATTGGTCCCTCCTTAGGATGGTTTTATTACAAATAGGTCTTTCTTTGGAGGTGACAAATTGGATAATGATCTATGTAACCTCTACAAACTTTGTAGTTTTGGTGAATGGATCATCTTTAGGTTTGTTTAAAAGGTTCAAGGACCTTAGGCAAGTTTTTCCTCTCTCTCCTTTGTTGTTCATGTTAATGGTGGAAGGTGTCAGTAGATTGATAGTAAAATCCAGAAGGGATGGGATATTGAAATGTGTAAAAGTGTATTCTCTTTACTACATCACTCATATTTTATTTGTTGATGATGTCTTGATTTTGGGGAATGGGAAACTTTTATGAGATTATTAAGGTTTTCTGTGAAGCTATTGGAATGGAGGTAAGTGTTATAAAGTCAAAATTTCTCCATAATAATGTCAAGGATGAAGTTCTGCACCATATTACCAATATATTTCCTTTACGTTGTGATCTTATTGATGTGGGGATCAAATACCTTCGTTACTTTCTAAATCCAAATAATTAAAAAAGGAAGATTGGTTTTGGATATTAAAAGAAGTTGAGAAGTAGATTGGAAATTAGGTTTATAAATGGTTATCTCTTGGAGGAAGATTGGTACTAGTCAAGTTTGTACTTGAGAGTACTCTAGTTTACTGTTTATCTCTTACCAAGATTATTGTGTCTATTTTGGTGAATATTGGAACATGTATGATGAATTTATTGTGAGATGGTAATTTAAAAATAGGATTCATCTGGCTAACTATGGTAGTATTTGCTTGGCAAAGAAATTGGGGGGTTGGGGTATTAAAAACCTTTCATGGTTCAGCCTTGCCCTGAGTTTGAAAAGTATTTGGAGAGAGATATTTAGGACTAGTGTGTGGAGGGAGGTTATATAGGATAAGTATCTTCTAAGAGAATATGTGTTTGATTCGGTTAGATCACCAATTAAATCAATTTCTAAAGCATCCATTTTTTGGAGAGGGTTTATAAATTCTTATACTTGGTTGGGTTTGTGGTTGTCATGGAGAGCAGGAAATGGGAAGCATATACATCTTGGAACTCACCCATTTGTAAGGGGCAAAGAATTTTACAAATTGTCTCAGCCACTAATTATTTATCTACTGGGTCACAACTTCAAAGTATTGGCACATGTAAAAAGGAATCTTTATTCGGGAAACTCTGCTTCCTACTAGTTACTTCCTGAAGATTTGGGTCTCATAGGAATATTTTCTTTTGAATGGAATATCTTTGTGTTTAGCCTGAATCATGTTGGTATTATACTTTCTGTAATTAATACACTTTAGTCTAGGCTTATAATGGTGCTAGTGAGCATATTCACGCAAAATTGGCTTATGATGTTATTGCTTCATCTACTGTAAATTCTGAGATAAAATGGTGGTACAATAATATATGGAAATGGAATGTTCCTCTTAAATTGAAATTATTTACTTGGTTTGTCTAGAGAACAAAATTATGACTTAAGATAACCTATTAAAGAGAGGTAGAGTGGGTGCAAATATTTGTTGCCTGTGTAATAAAGATGTTGAAATTCCATATATTTTTATCATCATTGTATAAGGAGAAGATCCAAACTGGATGATGTGAACCTTTGGTCCCAAATAAGAGAGAGGAAATCACACATCATAATCTTGGTCAACTGACCAAGAAACTACCTAGTTAACTAACCTATAAAGAATTAAACTTCTCACAACAAGGAGAAGAAAACCCACCACTCAAATTTTGCAAAATATCTCCACCATCACTTAGTCCATACCCACTCCTTCAATCCACCAATACCCTTCTTCAAAGAAAATCAAAGTTTATACCCAATCATTAAAAACATTGGCTCATCCACAACTAGAATTATTTCTTCTCCTAAACTCTATTAATATTTTCTTGAAGTAGGTGAAAAATTGAAAGCAATGGAAGTGACTCATAGGTATGGTGTCGAAATGTCAAGTGGTGAGTAGGCACAAGCTCCCTAACTCTTTTCCTTTATTATCAAATAAAATAAATCCAATTTTTGTGACTATTAGAAAATTAATGAAAAGCATGTGACAATATTAGGCAGCATGTAAATTATGATCTATGAGTGAAAGTCATGTGATGAAAAATTTGTCAGAAAAGATGGAGTCCATTTCTACTTTACTAGTAAATAATTTAGTGGTTATGTGTGATAGTTAGCCTAGTTGGGGCTAACTGTGGGTTGACAATTGAGGACAATAGGCTCATCGTTAAATTTTATAAGTTTTCTTATACTATAAATATAGATATTTATCAATTGAGAAATTCCTGAGTGTATGCACGATTCCTTAAATTGGTGACCATATCTTTGTCATATGATAAAGTTTCTAGTGCTATTACTACTACAATTACATATCTCAAATTGTGTTCCTTATTAATATTGAAAACCTTACAACTACAATAATGAAGTCAATACTCTCTTATGTTTGTATAAGCCAAATAAAAGCTCAAATACATTTAATTTTATGCACACCTAACAAGTGGTGGGAATGGAAGCAAAATCAATGGAAAGAACCCCAAAAAATATCATCAAATAAAGAAAAAAGAAATCTTTAAGAATCAAAGTAAATAACATAATGTGACTTGTTGTGAATGTTACAATAAAATGAGATGACCTACAAAATAACTCTCCCTTGCTTTGTTTGTCAAGATAAATATCGCATAACATGGAAGTAACATAATAATATGGAAATAAGTGGTGTTGAAACATATAATCCAAATAATAAATGTGTCTACAATTGTTTAATAACAACAAATGAAACGTTAGAACATAGGAATTACATGCCATTAAAATCCATGTATCAATCATCAAAGGTGATCATAATCAACTTCTTTCTATAATTTTCACATATTCTAAAAATTGTTGAAAGGTGAAAACAATCAACCGTGACTGTGTGATAAGTCAGTAGTGGTGTTAAATCTTCTAGAGGGAGTTGTGACTTTTAGGGTGCCTATTTGTGGTTTTGGCTAAGTATAATTGTTGCTATCGTAATGATATATTCTCACTTTGTGACTAGGATTTGTTATTGTATGTATCTAACCTAATCCCATAGCATTTTAACTTTCTCTATCTCAAACTATGACTTGTGACAGCTTGTCCTTACAGTGAAAAGAGTTGGCACAATATGTATGAGTATAAGGCAGACCCAAAACAGACCTATTTATCAATTCCAACCTAATCCCATAACACTTTAACCTTTTCTCTCTCATAGTATTACTTGTGACAGCCTGTACTTATAGTGACAAGAGTTGACACAATTATATGTCTAAGGTAGATTTAAACTAGATAGCTCGTCCTTAAAGTAGATTCAAACTAGATAGCTTGTCTAAGTGTAAGGTAGATTCAAACTAGATATCTTGTCTAAGTATAAGGTAGATTCAAACTATATATCTTGTCCTAAAAGTATGACTTGTGATAGCTTGTCCTTACAGTGACAAGAGCTGGCACAATATGTATGAGTATAAGGCAGATCCAAACCATACCTATTTAGCAATTCTAACCTAATCCCATAACACTTTAACCTTTTCTCTCTCATAGTATTACTTGTGACAGCTTGTCCTTATAGTGACAAGAGTTGACACAATTATATGTCTAAGTATAAGGTAGATTCAAACTAGACCTATTTAGCAATTATTCTTTAATTATTGTGAATTAGTTTCATTGTAATTTTACTATTATTTATGTTGTACCATATCTTAAGTTCACTTAACGATGATGAAGACACATATAGGACTGACAATAAATCCTAGTAATATCCAGAGGTCTTGTCCCACTTAAAACCAGAGTCACAACCTGAGTCTGAGGCACCCAACAAGTCACATCCCAGGTCTGTGGCATGCAAACAGATTTGTTGGAATATTGGACAATACTAAGAGGGGGGGGTGAATCAGTATTGATAACTTTTAACAATTTAAACAACTTTTAAATTATTCATTAACACACATTATCCACAAGAACACAAATTTATCGTGGAAGCCCAATTGGGTAAACCACCAATACTTCCTATTACTGCAAAATTGTATTTACAAATAGTTCCCGCCTGCTTCTACAAACAAGGATGGTACTACACCCTATTTACCAACACCTACTGAAAGGAGGCTACAACCCCCTGGTTTTATCATCTTTTACTGAATGATGCTACTACACCCTATTTACCAGCTACTACTGGAAAGAGGCTACAACCCCCTATTTTTATCAGCTGCTACTGAAAGGATGCTACTATACCCTATTTACCAACTACTATTGGAAGAAGGCTACGACCCCCTGGTTTTATCAGCTGCTATTAAAAGGATGCTACGACACCCTTCTTTACCAGCTACCATTGGAAGGAGGTTATGACCCCCTTGCAGGCTTGTAGCCTTCCCTAGCACCACCCTTCCACCCTGCCATGATAATTTGATCTCTGATTGTTCTTTAATCGATCGGTCAATTAAATGTACAGATACACTTATTCGAAGGTTTAAAACTTTGTTTATATACCCTCCAAACATATCTCTTCATTCAACAGTCACCTATCTTCACTGTGACTCTTCACAGACAAATAAACTAATTCTGAATTACTTATATGTTCATTGTTTTTAACTATGTTTAATTTATCAGTCGTGATCTTCCGCAACGTCCTTTCTGCAACAGATATTTTCTGCATTTACCTTTTCGCCCTCATTTTTACACAATTATATTCCCGCAACAAAAGTTCTTCCGCAGTTTCCTTTCCACAACAACCTTTCCGCAATTGCAAGTTATGGATTGCGGTTGTGCATTTTGCTTTTTCTCAAGAATTTCTTCCACGATTTCCTTTTCGCAACTACCTTTCCGCAAGATACTTTATGCACCATGATTTCTTGCGGACTCTTCCCTGGTCGTTGATCTTTAGATCATATGCATATTATGGATTGCGGCTTTTCCAATTTTCTTGAAAATGGTTCCACAATTTGCTTTGGACTCTCTCCTAATCGTCAATATTTCATCAGATGCAGATTACAGATTGTGGGTTTTCCAAATTTCTTAAAAGTGCTTCCGCAATTTCCTTTTCGCAAGATTTCTTTCGCATCGTCGATCTCATGTAGACTCTTTCCTGGTCGTCGATCTTAGATCATATGCGGATTGCAGGTTTTTCAAATTTCATGAAAATGCTTTCGCAGTTTCCTTTTTGCAATATTTCTTCCGCGCCGTGGAGTCTTTCCTGGCCGTCGATCTTATGGATTGTGGGTTCATAAAATTTCAAACGTTACTTCCACAATTCCCTTTTCACAATTTTTGTTCCGCATCGTCGATCTCTTGCGGATGCTTTCCTAACCGTCGATATACGGATTGCAGGATGTGAAATCACATATTTTGGACCTCGACAATTTTCTTCCACAACTTTGTTTCCACATTACTTCTAAACCATTGATTTCTTGTGGATGCATTCTAAATGACTTGAGTGCATCCAAATGACTTGAGTGCAACATGACATAGCAGCAATGTATTCGGCTCCTGCTGTGGAGAGTGAAATGGAGGATTGTTTCATGCTTGACCAAGATACCAAACAATTTCACAAGAAGAATGCTGCTCCACTGGTGCTTTTTTTATCATCAACATTTCTTTCCCAATCCACATCAGTAAATGCTTTCAAGATGAAGTCTTGACTTTTTGGGTACCATAACCCATACTCCATACTAACTTTCAAATATTTGAAGATTCTTTTTACTGTTGTTACATGTGTTTCTTTGGGGCTTGACTGGAACCTAGAAACCAAACCTATAGCTTGCATCACATTTGGTCCTGTAGTTGTCACATATAGCAGGATGCCTATCATGGGTCTATACATGGTATGGTCCACTTACAAAAACTCATCGTCCTTACTTAATTTAAAACCTGTGATCATAAGAGTACTAACAGGTTTGAAGTCTTCCATATTAAATATTTTAGTCATGTCTTTGATGTACTTGGTTTGAGAGAGAAAGATTCCTTTGTCTGTTTGGTAAACTTGTAATCCCAAAAAAAATGTTAGTTCACCCAACATTGACATTTTGAATTCCTTCTTCATTTCGGAAGCAATGTTTACACTTCGTATTTGTAAATTGATTCCAAATATGATGGCATATACATAAACAACAAAAATGCTCATATTTTCATCTTTGATTTTTAAGTAGAGATTACATCCAGTGGCCCCTCTCTTAAATCCTTGCTACTTTAAGTAATTGTCCAGCCTTGAAAACCACACCCTTGGAGCTTGTTTGAGGCCATAGAGTGCATTTTTCAATTTACAAACATAGTCTCTAATTTATTATAAGAGAAAACCTTTAGGTTGTTCAATATAAAACTATTCTCCTAGTTTTCCATTCAGGAATGCAAACTTGACATCCATTTGATATACTTTAAAAATTTATGTCATGAAAGTGCTAAAAACATTTTGATTACTTCAAGTCTTGCTACAGGGGCATGTGTTTCTTTAAAATCAATCCATTCCTCTTGAGCATACCCTTTACATACTAATATTTCCTTGTCCTGTATCACTTTACCATCTTGATTTAATTTGTTCTTGAAAACCCATTTGGTCCCTGTAATATTTTTGTCTTTGGGTCTTGGGACAAATTCCCAGGTTTCGTTCTTCTCAATCTGATCCAATTCTTCATTCATGTCTTTGATCCATTCATCATTGTTATTGGCTTCTATGAAATTCTTAGGTTCCACTACTAAGAGTAGGGCTTGTTCATTAAATAGTAGTTGTCTCCTTGTACTGACTCCATCATCTTTTTCACCGATGATCTATGTCTAAGGATGATCCTTTTGTACTCTTCTAGATGGAGTTTTTGTATTAGATATTGGAGAATCTTCTTGACTTTCCTGTGTATCTTTCTCCTCAAATTCTTCCTCTTCATCATGAATACTTTCATCTTTTTGCAGGTCTTCCTTTTCTTCATCATTTGTACTTACATCATCATCATGACTTCTTATTCTTCTTGGTTTTATGTCATATATTCTTACATATGAACTTTCTACGATATTGTGTAACCTTTTATTGTAACATCTATACACCTTCTTGGTGGATGAATATCCTAAAAATATTCCTTCATCAGTCCTAGAATCAAACTTGCCAAGATCGTCCTCATTCCTTTTAATGTAGCAATTGCTGCCAAATACTCTGAAATACTTGACTGAGGCTAACCTTCCATACCATAGTTCATAAGGATTCTTGTCCTTATTCACTTTGACTTTTCCTCTATTAATTATAGAGACAATTGTGTAGAATGCTTCATTAAACATTTTTTTGGCAGCTTCTTATACTGTTCTATTATTCCTTTCAAAAACACCATTCTGTTGAGGAGTCTTTGTAGCTGAAAATTGTCTTTTAATCCCATGCATCTCACAAAACTCATTGAAATCATTTGAGGTAAAATATCCCCCATTGTCTGATCTAAGACACTTGATTTTCTGATTTGTCTCATTTTCAACCCTTGCTTTGAAGATTTTGAACTTTTCAAAAGCTTCTGATTTCTCTTTGAGAAAAGTTACCCAGGTCATTCTTAGTCATCAATGAGCAGCATAAAATAGTATTCTCCTTGCAAACTTTTAGTCCCTGTTGGTCCACAAAAATCAATGTGAACTATTTCCAGAGGATGTGAGTTCATATGTTCTTTTGTTTTGAAATTGGCTTTAGTTTGCTTCCCATGTTGACAATGTCTACAAACTGAGTTTAGAGGTTTCATAATTTTAGGTAATTCTCTCACAGCTTCTTTCTTACTTACCTTGACAAGGTTATCAAAGTTTAAATGTCCCCTCCTTTTGTTCTATAACCAACTTTCATCAACCATACTCAAGTAACATTGATTTTCATTTTCTAGGATGTATACATTGCATGAATTCCTTACAGCAGTGCCAACAATTCTTCATGAGTCCTTTTTTCTGATTTCACATTTATCAAAGTCAAAAATATAAATGTGCCCTTGGTCACATGTTTGACTTACACTGAGTAGATTAGGTTTAAGGTTTTCTACTAGCAACACATTTTCTACTTTGATCTTACTTTTGACAACAGTTGTGCCTTTGCAAACTATTTTGGAAGACATATTATCTCCAACTGTGACTCTAACCTTATTATATTTTCTTAGTTTTATGAATTTTTTTGGGTCACATATCATATGTTTTGAACACCCACTATCCATATGCCATAGATTTTGTTTCTCTGTTGTGCATAGAGCAATCATGGATCTCTCATTTTATTCATGTTTATTCCAATCCTTCTTTTGATTTTTCTCTTGAAACTCATTTGCAACATTCTTCTTTGTAGGAGTCATCGGTTTACAATCTCTTGCCATATGTTCATGGTTATTACATTTGTAGCACTCTAGGTCATATCTTTGAAGAAGTGTAAAACGGTTATGATTCCTTCCTTTTGGTTTGTCACTAGGTGAATTCTTCTTGTATTCACGAAAATTTCCATAGGATCCGCAATTTAGGGCTTTGTGACCAAATTTATTACAAGAGTAACAATGACCAAGTACGATATGCTGATATCTATTTGTCATTGGTTTCTTAGGCATCACATTAATCTTGTTTTTGTCATGAGAGATTGGAATAGATTTCTTGTTTTTTTCCTTCTTAACTAGACTTTTTAGTGCAGCAACATAGCTTTTTTTATTTGCACCTTGGTTTGTGAAAGAAGAATATTTTTCCCTATATCCTAGTCTAGATTGATCATTTGAAGGTCTTTGGATATTTAGGATATCATCTAATATCTTTGCGCTGCCCTCAAATTTTGATTTCATAGCTTCTTCATCAAGCGTTTTCCTAAACTGCATGATCTCTTCGTCAAGCCTTTCAGATTCTTGTATTCTTATTTTGATCTGCAAATTTAGGTCCTCTTCAATCCTTTTGGACTCTAGAAGTTGAGATTCCAACTCACTAATGACATGGTTTGACTTTTTGTTCTTTCTCCTGCATTTTTCAAGTTCTTGAAGAGCACTAATGAGTTCAGCTTTTAAGTCTACTTCACCTTCCTCATCTGATTCACCATTCTGAGCTTGAGTATCTACTCCCATGAATAAATTTTATGTTTCTTCATCTCCACCTGTATCTTCATCTTCACTATCTTCCATAGTGTAAAGAATTTTATTTTTCTCGTAGTACTTCTTTTTGTTTCCCATTTTACCCTTTTAAACTTTCTTGAGGCCTATTTCTCATCACTATCATCTTGTTTAGAGTAAGGACATTTTGAAGCAAAGTGTCCAATTCTTCCACATCTAAAACACTTTAGGGGTAGCTTTCCTTTGTATTTTCCAGTACCTTTCTCAAGTTTTTTAATAAATAGGGATTAGAGCTTATTCATCATCTGAAAACTCTGAATGGTTTTTGGATGGGGCTTTGGACTTCTTTGATTCAATTATGGCTGTCAATGTTTCCTCTTTTATTGAAGAATCATTATGTCTCGTTCTCATCTCATATGCAGTGACGATCCCATGTAATTCATCTACTGTTATGAGATCAAGGTAATCTCCTTCCTCTAGAATGGACACCTTTGAGTCATACTTCTTTGGCAATGTTCTTAGTACCTTGTCAATTACTTCTCTTTCTTTAAATTCTCCTCGAAGGCCTCTAATAGCATTGACAACTTCATCTACTTTTAGAAGGTATTCTCCAATATTTTCTTCTTCTTTCACTTTTAGGTTCTCAAACTGTCATTTATATGTCTGAAGCTTGGATTCTTTGACTTTGGATTCCCCTTCATAGACAATATTTAACTTATCCCAAGCTTGTTTAGCAGTCTTGCATCGCATGACTTTTATGAACACAAAGTTTGTCAATCCACTCGAGATGGCATTTAGGGCTTTTGCATTACCCTCATATTGGTCTAGTTCCAATCTATGTGTAGGTAGGTTGTCTTCTATTTTATACTCCTTTTTAGTTTCTACCCAAAACTTCCATCCAAGAGACATCATATGGCGCTTCATTCTCACACTCCAGTATGCATAATCTTCTCCTGTGAATAATGGTGGTATGTTGGTGCCTAACCCTTCTTGTTGATCCATAGTGGTTTTTAAGTATGATCTTCCTTTGAATGGTTAAACTGTGGTGAAAGAACCTGCTATGATACCAATTGTTGGAATATTAAACAATACTGAGAGCGGGGGGTGAATCAGTATCGATAAATTTTAACAATTTAAACGGATTTTAAATGATTCATTAACAAACATGATCAACAAAAACACAAATTTATCGTGGAAGCCCAATTGGGTAAACCACCAATACTTCCCGTTACTGCAAAAGTGTATTTACAAATAGTTTATACCTACTTCTACAGACAAGGATGGTACTACACCCTATTTACCAGCAACTACTGAAAGGAGGCTACGACCCCCTGGTTTTATCAACTGCTACTGAAAGGATGCTACTACACTCTATTTACCAGCTGCTATTGGAAGGAGGCTACGACCCCCTGGTTTTATCAGTTGCTACTAAAAGGATTCTACTACACCCTATTTACTAGCTACTACTAGAAGAACGCTACGCCCCCCTGGTTTTATCAGTTGCTACTTAAAGGATGCTATGACACCTTTATTTACTAGCTACCATTGCAAGGAGGTTACGACCCCTTTGCATGCTTGTAGCCTGCCCTAGCACCACCCTACCACCCTGGTATGTTAATTTGATCTCTGAGTGTTCTTCAATCGATATGTCAATTGAATGTTTTCGAAGGTTTAAAACTTTGTTTATATACCCTCAAACATATCTCTTCATTCAGGAATCAACTATCTTCATCGTGGCTCTTCAAAGACAAATAAACTAATTATGAATTACTTATTTGTTCATCATTTTTAACTTTGTTTAATTTATCGGTCGTGACCTTCTGCAATTTCCTATCCGCAACGTCCTTTCCACCATAGATATTTTCTGCATTTACCTTTCCGCCCTCATTTTTTTGCAATTATATTCCTACAACAAAATTCATTTCACAGTTGCCTTTCCGCAACGACATTTCCACAATTGCGGGTTGCGGATTGCGGTTGCGTGTTTTGGATTTTCTCAAGAACTCCTTTCACAATTTCCTTTCCGAAAGATACTTTCCGCACCTTTGATTTCTTGCGGACTCTTCCCTAGTCATCTATCTTTAGATCATATGTGGATTATGGATTGCGGGTTTTCCAAATTTCTTGAAAATGATTCCGCAATTTTCTTTAGACTCTTTCCTAATCGTCGATCTTAGATTAGATGTGGATTGCGGGTTTTCCAAATCCCTTAAAAGTGCTTCCGCAATATTTCTTCCGCGTCATCGATCTCATGCGGACTCTTTCTTGATTATCAATCTTAAATCAAATGCGGATTGCAGATTGGGGGTTTTCCAAATTTCATGAAAATGATTCTGTAATCTTTCTTCCGCACAGTCGATCCCTTACAGAGTCTTTCCTGGCTATCGATCTTACGGATTGCGGTTTCATAAAATCTCAAGCGTTACTTCCGCAATTCCATTTTCACAATTTTTCTTCTGCACCGTCGATCTCTTGCGAATGCTTTCCTAACCGTCGATCTTCGGATTGCGGATTGCGGAATGCAGAATCACATATTTTGGACCTCCGCAACTTTGTTTCCGCATTACTTCTGGACCGTTGATTTCTTGCGGATGCACTACTGACCGTTGATCTACAATCAAGTGTGGATTGTGGAACTTCACTTTTCTTGTGCGGAAATCATTCACCACAGTTGATCTTCTAAAAAACGACTTCTGCAATTTCTCTCGACTGATATGGGTCGTCCAACTCTTCACTTCACTTTACTGTTCGGGAATGTTATTTTCCGCGCTTACTTTGCGTATCTTTTCTCATGTCATCAATCTACCATCCGACTTGTAATTCCTTTATCTTACACTGAGTTTGCCTTGTCATCATGTTTAGTGGTTATTTCTTTGTCATTGTTGAATTCTTTTGACATTAATTGACAACTATTTTCAACAAGATTAAGGTTCAAATCTTAGAAAACAATAAGGGTTACAACAGTAGGATGTCAATGCCTTACTCTAACAACAATACTAAGTCCTAGCTCCAAGTTTGGACCGTCCATGAAGGTCACACCAGTGCACAAGATCACAACTCAACATAGAAAAGACACCACAGTTATGGCCTAGCAAGAGAGGTTATCAAGAGTCAAATTCAGACTTAGAAAGTTGCTAGAAGGTCACGACCTAGTCCTAGTAGACCCAAAAAAAAGACACATCCTAGAGAGGGATAATACAGTCATGACCAACCCATGGTGGCTCCAAAACAGTCATAATCAGGAAAATGAAATTCACGGCTTGCTAAGAAGAGACCAACACAGTTACATTCATCCTAGATAGGGTTACCAATAGTCACGGCCAACCCACAATCGCTCCAAAATAGTCACGACCAAGAAAATGACAGTCATCGTAAATTCAAACAAATTAGGCTGAAAAAAATTAGGGATTTCACCGTAAATTAAAACAAATTAGGGATCCCAATGCTTACATGTTCATCCATGAAAACCGTGAACCGTGAACATTGAGCTCCAACCGTGAAATGTGAACCATCAGGTTCAACCATTGAGCGACAACCGTGAAATGTGAACCATTAGGTTCAACCAGTGAGCAACAACCGTGAAATGCGAACCGTGAGCTCCAACCGTGAAATGCGAACCGTGAGCTCCAACCGTGAAATGTGAACCATGAGCTCAAACCATTGAGCCCCAACCGTGAATTGTGAATCATATTCTCCAACCAGTGAGTAGCACCCGCAAAATGTGTATCAGGAGCTCCAACCGTGAAATGTGAACCGTGAGCTCCAACCAGTGAGATGCAACAGTGAAATACAAGTCATGAGATCGAATCATGAGCTCAAACCCTTGAGCTCCAACCATGAAACGTGAATTGTGAGCTCCAACCGTGAATTGTGAACCGCAAGCTCCAACCAGTGAGTTGCACCCGTGAAAAGTGAACCATGAGCTCCAACCAGGAAATGTGAACCGTAATCTCCAACCCGTGAGCTCCAACCGTGAAATGTGAACCATGAGCTCCAACTGTGAAATGTGAACCGTGAGCTCCAACCATGAAATGTGAACTGTGAGCTCAAACCCTTTAGCTCCAACCGATGAGTTGCACTCGTAAAATGTGAATCTTGAGCTCCAACCGTGAAATGTGAACCATGAACTCCAACCAGTGAGCTGCAACCGTGAAATGTGAACCTTGAGCTCAAACCCTTGAGCTTCAACCGTGAAATATGAACTGTGAGCTCCAACTCATGAGCCTCAACCGTGCAATACTGTGAACCATGAGCTCCAACTGTGAAATGTGAACCATGAAATGCAACCAATCAGCTGCAACTGCAACCGTGAAATGTGAACCACGAAATGCAACCAATCATCTGCGACTATGAGATCCAACCAGTTACCTACAACCGTGAAATGGTAAACTTTGAATGAGAACAGTGAAATGGTAAACCTCAGTAATCAAACAATAATAGTAAACAATTTTTATATACCATTTTTACCATTTTTCTAATGGTAAACAAAACTTTATATATTGAATAAATTTTTTATAATATTTTTTAAGCAATTATAAATGTAAATACATAAGTAAAAATAATGATGACTACGATGGAAATAATGATGACGATGATGATGACGATCTAAATGAGGGAGGGCTCCTCCTTATTTATACACATCAAGTCACTGACCTAAAACTTCACTGGGCTGACCTCTTAACCTAGAAGGGCCGACTTCACCTAGGGAGACTCAAAAATACATTTTATTATATTCATCTGGGGAATATTGCCCCAACTTACAACTGAGTGTTTACCTTAATGACCATAAACAATAATAACATCCCGACTGGAGGGAAAACATCCCCAACGGGGTTAAAACAATATACAATGATAATATACAACATAATATCTTCTGAAGTTGCAAATACAACAATAATGAAACGAATAATTATTCACTTACACAAATAATATTACCAAAAGACTTGGAATATTAAATAAGCCATAATAATATATAAATTGATGATAGAATTGATATAATACATTTACAATGGTCGGACTTATATACGTCCATTCGTGACTTTCCAACCTACAGTCGTGACTCTTTGATAATTATTAATTATTAATTAATAATCATCTATTAATATTATTTTTAATATTTATATATTTTATGTTCGTTACAGCAAAAAAGTTGTCTGAAATCATGCACCTCTTCTGCAAAGCCATGGGAATGAAACTGAATGAGCAAAAATCCACCCTCTCCCGTTTTAATTTGGAAGCAGATGAATTAAGGAGCTTTTCTGCTCTTTTCCCCTTTTCTGTCACAACTTTGGATGATGGACTAAAATATATGGGTTTCAGGTTAAAACTGAACTGCTACAGAAAGATTGGAGTTGGCTACTCGCTAAGTTGGAACGCAGGATCATTGTTTGGTGCAACAGATGACTCTCTCGAGCTGGTAGACTAGTGCTAGTCAAGTTGGTCCTTAAAGCTATCCCTGATTATTGGATGGCTCTAGCCTGGATCCCTAAATCTATTTTGGAAAAGTCTCGAAAAATCTGTTCAAGATTTCTATGGTCTCAGAAAAATGACCATAAGGTTCTTCCTTGGGTGAAATGGGATCAAATTGCCAAATCCAAATCTCTCAGGGGATGGGGTCTCAAAAAGATTACATATTTTGCAAAAGCCCTAGCAGCGAAACCAGAATGGCGACTCATCTCCACAACTATCCTTTGGACTAAGGTGGTCTATCATAATTATATTGCTCCTTTCTCTCTTTAGGATTGGATCATAAATGCAATTTTTGGCGCACCTCCCTCGAGGACAATCATCTGGAAAGCCATATGTAACGCCTTTCCTCTAATTCATAGTGGTTTGGCTTGGAAAGTTGGGAATGGTTCAAAGGTGCGCCTGGGAGTAGATCCATGGCACGGAAGTCATCTTCAACACATCCTCCCCCAATAACTCATCCTTCTCTTAAACCACAAAGGCTTTTTCTATCTTAATCAGATTATTGATCCAACTTCCACAAACTTATGGCATCGGCATCAAGGGTGGAAAGGGCCTAGAGAGTTGGACCTCCCAGCTCTTTGGAGCACAGAATGGAACAAGTTCATCACTGCTCTTCGAACTTCTAACATTAGGCTCATTGATTCTCGGGATGAACTTATTTGGGAATTCGTTGCTCATGGCAGCTATATTCCCAAGACGGGTTACCAACATTTAAGCGCCATTGCTTTCCATGGTGAACCTTTGTGGTGGCAAACGACATCTGGAAGATAAATTGTCCTTTGAAATCAAGGTTGTTCATGTGGTGTGCCCTGGCAAATAAAATCTTAACTTGGGATAGAATGCAGAAGCAGTTTTTGGAAGGACCACGCTGGTGCCCCCTGTCCTTTCTCGACATAGGTATGGTTTCATTCTTAATCCTTGCTTAATACTAGGCTGGTTTGGCAAGGTCAATCCCTTGAAGATGCTTGGAACATCTGGTCCTCCTCAAAACACCTTGCCCATCTAAAAGCCCTGCCGCTCATTCATATCTGGGGCATTTGGCTTGCCCAAAATGCTGCTATCTATCTTCCAAGAAAATGCCTCCTTAACTGAGATCATTACAAAACAAGGTTTAGACATTTTGTCTTTCTTCCCACAAACCAAAGGCTCCCCAGCAATCCGAAACATCTCAAAAGAATTTATTGACTACTCTTATCCATGGGTCTTTTTTTATGGTGCTTCTCAAGATCGCACTTGTGGAGGAGTTGCTGCCCTTTTTTTCTCTCATAATCATCACTTCAAAATTCATATGGGATGAGGAGAAGGATCAAATAATTTCGCGGAGCTCTTTGCACTAAAACTCCTTTGTTTTGCCTTGAAAAAAAACTGTAGAAGACTTCAAATCTTTGGGGACTCTTTAGTAGTGATCAACTAGGTGAATCAAATTCAAAGATGTAGAAACATTTCCCTCTCATCACTTTTTGAAGAGGTATGCAAACTCATGCCAAATTTTGACTCCATTATTTGTCGACATGTGTACAAGGAAAGGAATTCAAAACAAAGACTCCTGATAGAACATGGAACTTGGAAATTTTTAGAAACGAAAGAGGTAGAGGTCTATAAATTTTATCACAAGCCTTTTACAGAACCACAACAGATCTTTACTCTTATATAAAGCACACAGTTTTTTGACATCTTAATTTGATCGTCAAGATTTTAGGAGTATACATCAAACCAAGGCCTGACATATCTCCTCAACAGGGCAGGTTTTTGAATCACACTAGTCTTTATCATATTCAGACTCTTTAGGAAAAGACAAATTGGGCTCTTATGCTTACATGGGTTGGTAAGAATATCAACAATCTTTGTTTGACAAATGCATGCATGCATATGTTACTTCATATGTAAATGTTTTTTGCAATTAATAAAACCTTTTGGCTTTTTTTCTCCTAAAATGAAAATATATATATCAAATTTAATAATAATAACAATATTTCAAACACTTTGTTTTTTAAGAAGAACAATGAAATAACTATTGGTGTGCCCTCAAAAGACAATATTGTTTGGTCTAAAAACCTTGTAGCGTTGTTGAGAATTTTCCAAATTTATTTTAGATTGGATTAATGGGATTTTACAACTAAATTGCTGCACAAATTAAAAACATACCTAATACATTCAAAGCCATGCATATATAAATCAAATCGAGATACAGGGAAAGTATATGCTCAAATTGCTGCGTGAAAAAAAAACACAAAACATACCAGTGGAAAGTATTGTGAGTTGAAACAAAAAGATACGACTCTTTTTCCTACGACCGTAAAACAAATCCTAACGCTGCTCAAGATTTAAAAACCATGGTACAATAACACCGGGAGAAAAAATCACAAACAAGTCATTTCAATAACCAAGAAATGAAACCCTAACACCACTTCAATTCAATAGCTTAACCAGCGAACCATAGAAATGTTGATTTTATCAAATTTTTCGAGTGCCAGAATACGAAGCTCCGAGTATCTTCCTTTCCACCAGCACACACAAACAAAGCTATTTCAATAACCAATAAATGAAACCCTAACACCAACTTCAATACCTTAACCAGCGAACCATAGGCATGTTGATTTATCAATTTTTTTAAAAACAGTGAACCTCAAACTGTCTGTAAACATTGAGAAATATACAAGTAATGGTTGCAGGTTACCTAATTTCATAATCATAATCTAGTTACTGGACCATACGCAAATATTAAGCAAGTCACAGCATATATATAGATCAATATTTATATCCTGAAGCACCGGAGAATATAGTCCAGGTAGCAACAGAAGCACAGGTATCATCACCTGTGCTTCAGTAAGTGTTCCCACAATAGCATCAGCAAAGGAAGCAGTACCAAAAGCATCATCGGTGGATTCAGTTGATCCAGAGTATTTTGCTTGACGCATCTGACCTTAACCCGGTTTACCCATAAGCAAGGGAAAGTACACTCGCACCAATTATGGATTCGGGTGATTCTGCAGAAGACCATCCGGTTTGCTCAGCATCCTAACCTGTATCATAGGTACACGAATAAAGATACTCTTTTCAGTCTATCCCTGGCATTCCTTCCTCAAAGAAACAAAGGTAGAAGAGTCCAAAGCAGTAAACCCTGCAGATAAAGATCGAGAGCATGCCTGTGGTATTATAAAAAAATTTAACCCTGCAGATAAAGATCGAGAGCATGCCTGTGGTATTCTAAAAAAATTTAACCATATCCAGATTCAGGTGATTGAGATTGAGATACAGACCCTGCAGACCCCACAGTTCGATAGCCATATATGGGAAACTATACTATACCCGGGCAACTATACTATTTACCCCACCCACAACTCTATTATAAGCGCTTATGTTTAGCCTGGATAACTTACCAGCTTCTGTCTTTCTCTATTATTACTCGCTGGGGAATAAGCGTTGAAATTTGTGACTAGCCCGGCTAAACGCTTATGTTTAGCCCGGATAACTTACCAGCTTCTGTCTTTCTCTATTATTACTCGCTGGGGAGTAAGCCGGCTATCATAGAGCGTTGAAATTTGTGACTAGCCCGGCTCTCTCAATAGTTGGAATCCAGCCACCTGCTTCCTGCTTTTGGACCTATATAATATGCACCTGGAATCTTCTCCTCCCTTTACTAAATTAATAACCGTTCAAAAAACTACAGTGAGCACTAAACACCATAGACCTTGTAGACCACAAACGCATAACAAAGGGTTTCATATGCAGTTAAGGGAACTCGGGAAGGCATATGACCAGAAGCACAGGGCGCCCTGGAAGAGATCCGTGGGATGCAATGTCCGAATGGGGGGTTTTATTGGAGGGCGCCCTGGAAGAGATCCGTAGGATGCAATGTCCGAATGGGGCGTTTTATGGGAGGGCAGGCAGATAGATGTGGCGGATAAACCACTTGTTTTAAGAAATGAGAAGGAACCTTTAGGTGAGCGAATCAGATCGTTTGGATTGGGTAATCTTTGACCCAATATCTTGCGATGCAGCTCCAATAAAGATGCAGCAACTATTCAGATCCAACTATGCAGCTAATACCCAGAAGACTTTGCATCCTTGCTTCTTTCATTTAATAAAAAGGAAAAAGTAAACAGCTTCCAACTCCAAGTTTTGCTTTTGCTATAAACAGCTTCCAAGTTTTGATCTATCAAATTTTTTTGCGTGCTGGAATGGAATAGGAAGATCCGAGTATTTCTTTTAACTTATTTTAATTGCTTTCCTGGCTTTTCCCTACATCACCCCTGCATCTATGGCGGACAATCTTTCCGAAGCAATCTTTGAAGTTGTCTTTTGGTCATCTGTTTTTCGAATTGGCACTTCGATCATTTTTTATTTAGGAAAACTAATATATTTTGACCTCGGCTCTGTAACAGCAGACTTTCATACTTGTTTTATTGTAAATATCAGGCTCGGGCGTTTTTTTCGATAGAGCCTGGAAATGACTTCCAACTTATCCTCAGGCAATTCCTTTGGGAGTTAGTTCATTAGGTTGAGTAGCTGATACATAACATAGTATTTTATTGCAAAATTGTTTTATGTATGATTTTATACTTGCACTTCGATCATTTTTTATTTAGGAAAACTCCTATATTTTGACCTCCTTTGGGAGTTAGTTCATTAGGTTGAGTAGCTGATACATAACATAGTATTTTATTGCAAAATTGTTTTATGTATGATTTTATACTTGCACTTCGATCATTTTTTTTATAGGAGTGTATGATTTTATACTTGCACTTCGATCATTTTTTTTTAGGAAAACTCCTATATTTTGACCTCAGCTCTGTAACAGCAGAACTTTCATACTTATTTATTGTCAATATCAATTGCAAAATTGTTTGATATAATTTTATATTTATCAAGTACTCTTCATTGGATATAGCTTGGGTGGTTGGGAGGAATGATTGTTACTCTTCTTACCCAAGTTCAATTTTCACAAAGAAAATATAAATGACATGTCACACAAAGTTCCTATGTAAATTTGATATGCTCTTGAAAAGCCCATTTGTAATAAATGTGTTGATGATGTAAAATAACTATACCATCATTCATGTTTGAATAATAGCGTCTTCTAACTAATGAAATGACTCTTCTAATAGCCTCTCAAATCAAATTACTCTTGATTTGACTCTTCTAACAAGAGATTGGTTAACCGCATTTTAAAATTAAATGTATTGATCATGTAAAATAACTATACCATCATTCATGTTCATTCATGTTTGAATAACAGATATTGGTATTTTAAATGAAATAATAGCGTCTTCTAACGAATGAAATGACTCTTCTAATAGCCTCTCAAATCAAATTACTCTTGATTTGACTCTTCTAACAAGAGATTGGTTAACCGCATTTTAAATTTTAATACAAATATAGAATCTATCTTTCTTCTGTTAAATAAAGGAAGTTCAACAAGGAAGTCAAAATTTACAAATCTTGGGACAGAATAACAGGGAACTCTCTGAATAGGTTCTGCATTATCTCACCAATCATTGACAACAACCTCTTCCTAACAGGACCCATTAAATGTAACTAATACATACATTATTAGTATTTTTATATCCACATCTCCATTTAACAAAGATTCATTTATTTAATTTTTTTATATCCACATCTCCATTTAACAAAGATTCATTTAATTAATTTTTTATATCCACATCTCCATTTAACAAAGATTCATTTAACCTCAAAGCACTAGGATGAAAACTAGTCCAGGAGCTAAGATGGCTCGATGAAAGATCATTGGATGGGATAGATATCACCCTTTATTGGGTATTCAAACTCAGGCCGAAAGTCAAACCGGTCGAGGGTCAACCAGACTCGGTTCGGTAATGAACCAGAGCGATTTGATTCCACATAACCAGACTGCTCAAAAAAAATACAAAGTGAAAAATATATATATAACATTCCACACATATATATTTAAAAACATATTTAACAGGCTCACATATACAACATGCTGCCACACTCACAACTTGACAGAAAAGATAGTCTAGTACAAACAAAATGAGATCTCAAACCCATTGATATAGAAGCTCCAAATCCCTTGGGACCAATTGCCTAAGTCTGCATCAAGACTTCCACATCAAAAACTTATTGTCCAAAATAGGCAATCTGCATTTCTTTTTCCAAGTGCCAAACTGCTGGAGATAACCTTGTAGCTGTGAGATATCACACAATTCATCTGTGCGTGCCAGCGGAGGCAGAGTGATGGGCTCAGCCGGTTTGGACTGGTTCGTGCCCAGGCCAAGTTTTTGTGCCGGTTTCACCATCAATACTGAGATCATTTCAGTTTATTGAACTTACAGATATCATTCATTACTGACTGTAATCGAAAACAGTTAAAGTTTCTTTACTAAGCCGTGAGATATGACACATTCATCTGTGCGTTTCTTTACTGAGCCGTGAGATATGACACATTCATCTGTGTGTGCCAGCGAAGGCAGAGTGATGAGCTCAGCCGGTTTGGACTGGTTCAAGCCCAGGCCAAGTTTTGTGCCGGTTTCCAACATCAATACTGAGATCATTTCAGTTTATTGAACTTACAAATATCATTCATTCCTGACTGTAATCGAAAACAGTTAAAAGTTTCTTTACTGGGCCGTGCTCCGAAAACGTAAGGATCATTCATATACTGATTATTACCAACTAGACAAACATTGATACAATTTAATAGGTAACACAGAACGCAGGTTAAAAGATTATGTGCATTGATAGAAACTTATAATAGTAATGGAAAATACCTTGTTACAAGTTAAAAGTTCAAAAAAACTTGATCATGTCAAATTCCTGATTATAGAAAAACCTAATTAAACTCCGATCCCTATATACCTAGTTAACCCTAATTAAATGCAGAAGAAGAAAACAATCCGCTGCCAAAGGCATATAAACCTAGTTATGTAAAATCCCTAACGCCATTTAAAAAACAGTGAAACTCAAACTGTCTATAAACATTTAACCAAAATAGGAAAAGCAAACAAATGACAAGTGTTGCGAATGTATCCCATAACAAATGTTGCGAAATCTAAGAATCCATCAAACATATTAAAACAAACCAATAAAGCCAGATCTGGGGAAAGTAAATGAAAATGTAGGGAAATTACAGTGAATGAAAAAGCAAACAAATGACAAGTGTTGCGACTGCATACCATAACAAATGTTGCGAAATCAAATAATCCATCAAACATATTAAAACAAACAAATAAAGCCAGATCTGAGGGAAGTACATAAAAATGTGGGGGAAGTTACCACCATTATGCAATGTTGGCTGGGCAAAATGAGGCGCTGTAATCATCTGTCTTTCAAGCCTGCAGTGCCCTTTGGAATCGGCCAATAGCATGTATAATATACAAACCATAATATGGCAGAGCAACATTAGGGGAATGCAGAGATATTCTATAAATCGTAGGCATCAGCAAAATGTCGTCCAAGCCTTGCCCTGGCATGGCGCGTTGTGTGATGAAAACATGCCTACTTATAGAAAATCTAAGGCGGTTGGGGACGATCATGGTTCTTGATGCAACGGGACAGCTCTGCTCTAGACAGAAAGCAAAGATACAGTTGGAATTAAGCAACGGCCAAATTAAAACTTTTAACAATTGTACTGGGTGTAGGTGTTTATATGGATTGGGGCTTACAAAAGAAGGGCCATACATCCCAATCATACACCAGTGTAAACTTATGGAGCCAAAAAAAGGGCAAAGGCCCAAACGAGATGCAGAGAATCAAGATCTGAAATCGTAGATTAGCATTGCCTCTATGATAACTTTAGCCTTGTGATATCTCCCCAGACCAGAGCTTGTAAACAACAATGAGAATGTATATTATTGATCATATCTATTGACCCTAGAAAAATTACGGAGCTCTGCAATACCGAAAATAAAGTGCACAAACATACCAAAAACAAAGAATCCATTAAACATACTAAAAGCAAACCAATGAATCCATCAAACATATTAAAGCAAACCAATAAAGCCAGATATGAGGAAAGTAAATAAAAATGTGCGGCAGTTACCGTGAAAACAAGACATATTGAGCGGCTTGTAATCCAATATGATGTACCACCAGTATCCAATATTGGCCGGGTGAAATGGGGCACTGCAATCATCTGACTTTCATGTCTGCAGCGCCCTTTGGAATCGGCCAATATCATATACAAAATACAAACTATAACATGGCAGATAAACGTTAAGGGAATGAACATATATTCTATATATCGCATACATTGAGAAAATATAGTCCCACCAGCCTTGCCCTGGCCTGGCGCGTTCCCTAATGAAAACACGCCAATTTATAGAAAATTTAAGGCGGTCGGGAACGATCATTGATCTGGACGCATAGGGACAGCTCTGCCCTAGATAGAAAGCAAAACTCCAGTTGGAATTAAGCAACGGTCAAATTAAAACTTTTAACCATGGTAATGGGTGTAGGTTAAAAATTATTTAAAATTGTTCAAGGTAAGCAAAAATTTAGGTGATTGGCATGGTTTTACATCTCAAATTTTCAAGGTATAGTTCTTTTATGCCTCATTTATTTTCAAGGTCTCCATCCAAATCTTGAAAATAGAATTATGTTATGTTTTGTTATATTTAGATTAAAAAGAGGTTTTCTATAGTTGTTTTTCATAAATTATATGTTATGTCATTAGAGAGCTATAAAGTTTTATCTGGTAGTGATTTTATTTGGTAGTCTTTTTGTTTCACTTGAAAAAAATGTTTTTTTTTATTCATATTGAATCAAAGAATATAGATCATTACTAAAACACAAAATATCTTCAAAGCAAGTAGTCAAAGAATAAGGCTGTGAGCAATTCTAAGTAGTCAACAGATATCGAGTTGCTTAGTAATTGTCCAAAGAATAAGGTATTCAAGTGGCATACGAGAGAAGCAAGTAATGTGCCTCACATAAATCAGTACAAAAGAACTAGTTCTAACAAAGAGAGAATTCAAGAATACTAGTAAACCAAGACAAAAAAACCCAAAAATCAGTACAAGGCGATCACTCTCCCATAAGAGAGGTCGCCCTCGATAAATTCCTCAAAAACTAGACTACCTTCTCTACAATCAAGCGAATGTTTAGAAAGTTAGTTAGCTTCTACATTATGCTCTCTATGGATGTGATCTATCTGAAGATCCCCAAAGAGAGGAATGCAATCAGTAGTGCGGTGACACCAATGATCTAAAGCAAGTGTCCCCAGCTTTTGTTTTCCTTTAAATCAGATCACAATCGCAAGAGAGTGTTGAGGCCTGTAAAATCGTGGTAACAACAGTTAGGGATTCTCCCCAATAAACGTTCCCAACTAGCCCATTACTTTTTGGTATAGGGAATCCGTCCAGTTTACGGTCCGGCTACCATAGGTCAAGTAACAAATTAAAATATTTTATCGGTTACGGCCCGGTCCATCGTGTATATTTTTAGTTTTTGTGTTTAAGTATGAGGTGCAAGTGCCTATCTAAAAATGCAGATTGATAGAGATAATGAGGAATGTCACAATGTGATGTGCAGGTTCTTACCTCTCGTCTTAACTCTCTCGCATCTAAATCACACACAACAAGAAACTAAATTTAACTAACTAACCTATCCCCAGGGAGCAAAATTATCAGTTATCAATGAGTAATGTATTTCTGCGTGTTAAGTCAGTAATTTGTTTCTTCAATTTTTGTTTGATTTGCATTTTATTCCAAGTTACTCATTTGCTTTAGTTTGGTTTTTTGCATCCTTTAAGAGATTTTTAGTTTTCAAGTGAAATTTTGAGCTTTTGCCTTTAGACTTTTTGTTTTATTTTTTGATCCCATAGATTATTGAAGGTTTTTAAAAGGTCATCATGTTTAGTAATGAACTCACAAATCATATTATGAGTATAGTCATCATTCAAATACATGCCAAAAGCATAGTTCATCTCTTAACCTGCATTCAAAATGGCAAAAAGTTGTAAAACAGTGCCAAAAAAGCGTTAAAAGTTATTCTTGTAGCGCAAGAGCCCGAAATTAACGAAGGAGCGCTACAAGAATATCGTGACTCTATTTTCTCTGATTTTTTAGCCAAATTTTTGCATGATTACGAATCGTGGGTGACTAATCGCTTGATTTGAGGGTTTTGTGCTACGTGTGGATTCAGTGAGCATCATGAGGACAGATGGTTTCATGTCGTGAGGCAATCGTGGTCATCATTACTCCGAATGCAGTTCATCTTGACAGGTAGTAGCGTAGATTTGGTTTGATGTGAAGATGGGTTGTTACTTACATGCATATTCGAGGATGGAGGACTTAGTGGAGCAACCATAGCTGCTGAAAAACCGGACATTGCCGTTGTAGAATAGAGAGGAGTTTTTTATGGCTTCACAGGAAATTAGGGCTTCCTGATTCCACCACCTGCAATCAAATTGGGCGCTGAAGGACACTTGTATATTTGAGGTGGACAATATGACAGCTCAGGACACGATTCTAAACATCTGCAGCAGCATGTAAAAAGGTATTCCGCGATCACTGGTTAATGTCTGCCTAATTTGGGGCTTTCCTGTTAAAAGCTGATTTTTCAAAATTGATTAAGCCAGATGTTAATCTATGCCTTAAACAATGTGTTTGTCGAAGAAATAAGGAGATTAAGAGTATTGTTGAGGGATTAGGTGAAAAATATCAGCTTTCATATGAATATGACCCTATCAAAGTTTGAAAGTTCGATGATGTGAAAAATCATGCATTTTATGATGTTCAAACTTCATAAATAAGCCTGTTACTTGTGCAAAATGTAATGGAGGAGCCGAACATTTGAGATAGCTTGAAGACCTGGTTTCAGTGCGTGCTAGAGAGCTGATTAGCTCGGTGTTGAAGTCAAATTGAAACAGAAACAATGAACAGAGCATGAAGCTGTTTTCCTTGACATTGCAACACAGGGTCCTCTTTATACAGTTCAAAGAAAGTCTGCTATTTGAATGAGCAGTGTGCATAAGACCTACCTTTTCATCAACAGTTTTCAGTTAATCTGAGAAACTTGTAGCAGAAATCGTATTTACAAAGTCTTATTGTGCAGAAATTGTTCATAATGTGGTACCGGAAGGGTTCGAGGTTTAATTTTGGTATTATTAAAAGGTTTATTATGCAGGCTGGAGTACTCTGAAGGTCCTAGATCACTTATACCTAACCTGTATTAGTAAACTAAAAGAATCATTCAGGAAGGATTAAGGAAGGCAAGTTATTGAAACTTAAGAGTTTTGAAGAAGAAACAGTATCTGTTAAGTCATCAATTGAACCCTAAAAGTCACATAATTTCCAGCTATTGAAGACAAATGGGTAAGAGTGGCAAGGTGAATAGAGCTGAACCTACTTATATAGGTTGGATTGAGAAACTCCCAGAGTGTGTTGAACTTTTCCAACAGGCTGGTTGGCTGGACTTCTTCAAGAGAATAGATGGTTACAATGTTGAAGTTTCCTGTAGGTTTGCACAATGTTACAAAGATGACATGGTGGTGTTTGATACTTTGAAGTTCAGACTGACAGTATATTTGGTTGCAGAGGCTATAGGAGTTAAGAATGAAGGGGAAATGTGGTTTAAGAAACTGTCCTTCACCTTTGAGGCTCAGAAGTATTTATTACCAAATGTTACTCCAGATTGGAACAAGGGCATATTAATCCAGAACTTCAGAAGGGAATGGGTCGAACCTATCAGAATCCTGCAGAGCTATATAACATGTGAGGGTAGATATGCTTTTGTTTATAAATACCACTTCATATTTTTACAGCATATGGTGGGGGTGTCCAAGATGAGTCTTCCCTTCTTCCTGTACAAAAGCCTGCAAAAGATGTCCAACAGAGTCAAGGGGCATATAGACCATTCTTCATAATCAATTTTTCACCATGGATTAATTAAGTTGATCATTAGCACTGTCCTGCAAGCTGAAGGAAAAACTTGGGATTTTTTCCTATTCTGGTCAGGCTTTCGAGTTAAACGAGATGATCAGCAGCCCAAAAAACAGGCAGACAAAGGGAAGGTGCTAGTGAGGAAATTGGTTCATAAGGTCAAGACTGATGTTAATGAAGAAGACTCAGAGCCTGTGAAGACTAAAACTCAAATGTCCTCAGCTGGTATTAAAGGCAAGTATTCATTGTTTACAAAAGAGAAAGTGCAGCCTTTGAAACATTTGACACCAGCAGAATTTTCCAATGAAGTTAAAGCTGCTTTTCCAGAGGAGGTTGTTGTACATGAAGAGGAGTTGCAGACCAAGTAGAGGAGTCCTATTACCATTCTGTCAAATGATGAAGGGTATTTATTAGAAGAAGATCAGCCTATTGCTAAAACTGAAGATAAGGCTGAAACATGCAGAGAATTCTCCACTTCAGAAATCAAAACAGTCAAACCTAATAGGAAGAAGAAAAAGCTTGAAGTGATGGAGTTTGCTACTATCAAACATCAGGGACGAAGTCTGAAAATGTTAGGAGAATTAGCACCAGGGTGGAGGCCTAAGACTAGGCCTACGAATAAGCTAAGGTTGAATATGAAGAAGCTGCTCAATCTTAGATTGAATACCCAAAAAGTGACTGTTTTGGATGATATTTCCTCAGATGAAGAACCAGAAATTGATGAAATGAGCATTAGAAGAAAGAAAACAGCAGCTGCAAAAACTTCATCTTCTCATCCTACAAAAGTAAAAGGATCATCACAGTCAGTAAAGGAGTTAAGCCAGCCCGAGCCTAAACTGTCTGCCATATTTCTTGAAATAAGAAATGAACTTTTAAAGCAACAGCAGGAAGAAAAAGCTGAAGTACCTCATGTTGAAGATCAAGAATGGGAAGATGAAGATGAACTCATACTTAGGGAAGCAGGTATTCTGGAAGACCCTAATATTCATGATGTTTCCACAAACCTGTTAAATAAAGATGCAGACATTTTTAAGAGGTTTGACATACCTGGGATGCCCAGTTATGAACAAGAGATCATGACAGAAAGGTCAGTTGATTCAGATAAAGAAAACTTGCAAAAAACTATTAAGCAGTACAAACAGTAGATGAATTACATGCAAGAGGTTAATGATGGGCTAATGATGGCTAACAGAAGGCTTAGAGAAGATCTTCAAGATGTCAATGACCATTTTCAGGAGCTGACAGCAGTATCTAAAGAGGCTCTAAAGAGAAAAAGAACCACTGACTTGCAATGCACATAGTTGAAAAAGACAATCAAGGACTTGCAGCAGAAAAATGAGGAGCTCACCAAAATGATAGCTGACATGGAAGAGGAGCAGAGGCGAGCTAGGAAGAAAGCTCAGGCATTAGATGGCATAGCTCTGCTAGCTGAGGCAGCAAAGGACCTATAAGTCAGTTGTTCAATCAATTTTTTGTTATCTTTTTTAGAAACATATTAGTTAGTGTTTACTATTTTTAGAAAATATCATATTTTGTAATATTGTACATTTTACTTTATCTCATCGAATTAGTTAAGGGCAGTTAGGGTTTGATCCTTAACTGATTTTGTAAAAAAGTAGTATTTAGAGAGGTTAGAAAGACAGAATGAGGGTTTGATTTTGGGAAAGCTTCAGGAGGTCTTTAGACTTATTCATGAGTTAAGTATCAAAACTCTTGTATGCATTTGA
>LPNX010477656.1:731911-931197 GCA_001517045.1 Pseudotsuga menziesii
CTTGTTCGCAAAGTTTATAACCAAGAAAACACATCAGAAACCCTAAACCTATTTCACTTTATTAAGTTTTGTTTGAGATTGTGTTGGCTTGTTTCTTTAGCCTTGGAAACAATTTCTGGCACAAACATCTTTGGCGCCGTTGCCGTGGACGAAGTTGAAGACATATTTTCCCTGGGATACTTATCAGTTTTACTGGTTTTAAGAGGTGGACTTAAACCAGCATTTTATAAGGCTATTTTTCACCAAAGTTGTCACAGTGGCTTCTAGAGAAGTGGGAACTAGAAATAGACCTACTTCACCCTTGCAGTTGGGTGTGACAGACCCTAAACAGATATTGAGGACAGCAAGAAAAGTTAGAATATCACAGTCATTACCCTCTTTATCTGACCCTGAGCAGTTAAAGGAATCATTAGCTTCATCTGTGGCAAAGAAAGAAGAAGAAACTTCACCTTGGGTAAAACCAACCATTCCTGATAGCAGTTTCCAAATCTTTACTAATCCTCAATCTTTTATAAAAGCCAAAGCTGCCTCCCCTGGTAAAATACCTCTTTTTCAGTTGAAATTAGGTAAAATCTCTTTCCAATCAATTTATAGTCAAGCTTCTTCATCTTCAAAACTAGTTAGTCCAAAAATGGCAGCTCAAAACCCTCCCATAGATATGATGGACCGGATGGTTGCAGCCAGATATGCACCATTGGTCTTACCACAGCCTTTAAATGCACTGCCTGGAGGAGACTACCAGAAGTATTTTCTTAGGTTCAATGGAGAAGGAGAAACAACAGCTGAAGAACATTGGGAAGCTTTCCTACGTTATGTTGATAATCAAAACATTGAGGCTAATGATGTTTGGATGAGGATGTTTGTCCAGAGCCTTGATGGAGATGTGAGGAAGTGGTTTAGAGAGTTGCCTGCCAACTCCATTATTATTATTGAAGAACTCTATGATCTCTTTATGAGACAATGGGGTGATACAAAAGATCACACTTATTACATAACAGAATTTGGAGCTCTTAGGAGGAAGAAAGATGAAACAATTGCAAATTTTTCGAAGAGGTTCAACAAAATGTACAGTAGGATTCCTGCCGAGATAAAGCCTACAAAAACATCAGCTAAATTGACATATGCAAATGCTTTTGATCACGAATTCTCTTTGCTATTGAGAGAGAGGAGGCCTATCACTTTGTTGAACATGCAGGATGCTGCATTGGAGGTAGAATCCAACATACTGGCTTCAAATAGACTAAAGAAGGAAACACCTCAGCAGCTGTATGAAAGAAAAGGAAAAAAGGAAGCAACTCCAGGTGCTTCATCTTCACTTTCTGCTGAAGGGAAGATAGATGAAATGGCTAAGTTGGTAAAAATTCTAACTGCAAAGTTGAACAAATTAGAGCTTGAGAAAAACTCCAGCAAGCCTGCTCTTGAAGGTGAACGAAATCCAAACAATCAGAATCAGTTCAGAAGGAAATTTGCTCCTCGTTTTATGCCTAGGGAACGAAGGAACAATGACATCCAGTGAGAGAGAAGGGAAAATGAGGACCAAAGAGTGCTACCACCTCTTCAGAACAATGTAGCTGACGAGGAAGAAGCTGATGAAGAATTGCTCTTTGAAGAGACTGATCAAGATATGAATCATTTTGGAGATGGATTATCTGGAGGTTTTGTTACTGAGGAAGATTTCCTGAATTCAGAATATTATGATGCTGATATGTTTGAAACTAAAGATGATCTAGGCTTGGCAAATACTGTTGTAACTGCTGATGTTCATCAAAATGAACCTAAGAAGACTATAAATCTCAGATCAAGCCCAAAATAGGTGGTCCAAGCCCAGAAGAAGAGAGCAACTCTTCCTGCTGCAACTACTCCTGCTAAACAGACAACTGATCCTGTGACAGAGAAGAAGCAAGCTGCAGAAAAATCAAAGAAAACAATAGAAGTTGAAGAGGTAAATAAATCTGTCCAAAATTTCAGTTTGGAGAATGAATTAGGAAAGTTAAAGATTCCTGTACCTTTAACTGAACTGATAAGAAATCCTTCATATAAGGAATCAGTCCTTAAAATGCTTAATCCAACCAGCAATCAGCCTGTCTCTGACACAGTTAATTTGCAAGAGGAGAGTCCTAAGATTTTCATTGGATCAGCCTTGGTTGAGAAGACTGAAAATGAAGCAGGAGCTTCACCTCCTTTCTATATCACTTTGACAGTCCATGAACAGATGATACACAATTGTTTACTAGATTCAGGAGCATCCCACAACTTGATGCCAAAGGCTGTTATGGAAGCTCTGGGCCTGAGTATTACCAAACCATATCATGATTTGTATGGCTTTGATTCCCGAGTAGTGAAGTGTTTAGGAGTAATAAAAGATATGGTTGTCGGTATGGCTCAGTTGCCCATGAAAAGTGTGATAATGGATGTTGTGGTAGCTGACATTACACCAAAGTTTGGCTTACTTCTTTCCAGGTCACGGGCAAAGAAGGTTGGAGGAACCTTACAAACGGACCTGTCATATGCCACCATACCTGTGTTTGGTGGAGAAAATAGAAGGTTGTACAGAGAGCTGCAATTTGCTTACATAGTGATAGATGATAAAAACCCCACAAATCACCCACTATACTCTGTTGATAGAGACCTTGGTATGTGCATGCTACATTTCAGTGACGATGATAATTCTGCTGGTTTGTTACAAGTGGAAAAAGAACAGCCAATAAAACACAGCAGAGAAGAAGAAGATCAGCTATGGGAATTATACTTTGATGGATCTTCTTGTAAAGAAGGTGCTGGTGCTGGAGTTCTTCTTATATCTCCTGGAGGTGAAACAGTAAAGCTAATGTACAAACTTGAGTTTATTACTACAAATAACACTGCTGAATATGAAGCTTTACTGTTGGGATTAAAAGCTGCCAAAGATTTGGGCATTCAACAAATTTTTGCATATGGCGACTCCGAATTGG
Organism: Pseudotsuga menziesii; assembly: GCA_001517045.1. Lineage (NCBI taxonomy): Eukaryota > Viridiplantae > Streptophyta > Pinopsida > Pinales > Pinaceae > Pseudotsuga > Pseudotsuga menziesii. Next base: position 734,863 of record LPNX010477656.1, read on the forward strand.
TTGTTCAGCAGGTGAAGAGCAACTATCAAGTGAAGCAGGGTTTGCTGAAAGTCTATCGGAATGAGGTATGGGATATGCTTGAAAATTATTTTATAGCATTTAACATCACTCATATTCCAAGGAATCACAATGAGACTGCAGATTCTTTGGCCTTGGCTGCCACACACTTCAGAATCCCTAAGACCACTCAGTTAAGGTATCCCATAGAGGTGAGGTACAGAGCCTGTGTACCTGATAATGTGAAGCAATGGAAAGTGTTTGAGGATGACTTTGAGATCAAAAGGTTCCTAGAGCTTACAGCTGAGTTTTCAAATTCCTTGATTGATGAGGATGAGGATGAAGAAGATGGACAGGTAGATGAGTTTGCTGAAGATGAGATTGCTGGACATAAAATTATTGAGCTAAAGAGCAATTTCATTCCCAAAGGTTTGGTACCTCTGGAAAGAACATTTACAAAGGATGACACACCTTCAAAGCCTGTTGTTCAATCTTCAGAAGAGAATGTGATAGACTGCAATATTGGTTCAGCTGAACATCCTAAAATGGTCAAAATTTCTAAATCACTTACAGGTGAACAAAGAAGCAGGTATATCAAGCTGTTAAAAGAGCATGTAGATGTTTTTGCATGGTCTTATGAGGAAATAAGAACTTATGATACAGGAATCATACAGCATAAGGTGCCTTTAAAACCAAATGCCAAACCTTTTCGTCAGAAACTACGGAGGATCAATCCAGCTTTGTTTCCTGTAACTGAAAAAGAAGTGAAAAAACTGTTGGATGCAAAGATAATAGTGCCTCTCAGGTATTCTTCCTGGGTGGCTAATTTGGTCCCTGTCAGAAAAAAGAATGGAGAGATCAGATTATGTGTCGATTTCAGAAACCTGAATAGATCTTCATTAAAAGACAATTATCCTCTTCCTAAGATTGAACAGGTATTGCAGCAGTTAGTCGGGGCACAAAGGATCTCTATGGTGGATGGTTTCTCAGGTTACAACCAGATTGCAATGCACCCTGATGATAAGGAGAAGATATCCTTTACAACTCCCTGGGGGACATTTATGTATGACAAGATGCCCTTTGGCTTGATGAATGCTGGAGCTACCTTTCAGAGAGCAATGGGCATTGCCTTTGTGGGAGAAAAAGATAAGTTTGTGGTTATCTATCTGGATGATATTACTGTTTTCTCGCAGTCATATGATGAGCATTTGAAGCATTTGAGGCAGACCTTCCTGAAATGCAGAAAATTTGGTCTTTCTCTAAATCCAAAGAAGTCACATTTTGCTGTGCAAGAGGGTAAACTACTTGGTCACTTGGTGTCTGCTGATGGCATCAGAATAGATCCTGAAAGAGTCAAAGCTATACTGAAGATTAGTTTACCTCGGAGTAAAAAGGATGTTCAATCATTCATTGGCAAAATCAATTTTCTGCGGTGGTTTATTCCCAACTTTGCTGAAACCATTAAACAGATCACAGCCATGCTCAAGAAGGATCAAGAAGTCAGGTGGACTTCTGAGGCAAAGGCTGCATTTGAGAAAATTAAATTAGCTCTTACTGAAGCACCTGTATTGGTAAGTCCTAATTTTACCAAAGAATTCCTTACTTTCTCATTTGCATCAGAAGACACAATTGCAACTGTCTTACTTCAGAAGAATAAAGAAGGATTGGAACAACCTATTGCCTTCTTCAGTAAAACTCTCAGAGATTCTGAGCTGAAGTACAGTATATTGGAAAAGCAGGCTTATGCTCTGGTAAAGGCTTTGAAATTTTTCAGAATTTATGTCCTACATTCAAAAGTTATTTCATTTGTTCCAAATTCTGCTATAAAAGATGTCTTAACACAGCCTGATAGTGAAGGGAAAAGAGGCAGGTGGATTGCAAAGATTATGGAGTATGATGTTGAGATCAAACCTACCAAGCTTGTCAAGGGACAAGGTTTAGCCAAGCTGCTGGCTGAATCAAACTGTCAGGCACTGGGATTGCATGTCATGGCTGAAGAATCAGTTCCCGAAGAAGATCAAGCGATACTGGAAAAAGAGAAAATCATGGACTACTATTCATGATCAGAATGGTATGCAGACATTGTTCATTTTCTGTTATTTTTGCAATGTCCTGAGCATATGGATAGAAAGGCTGCTAGATCTTTAAAACTTAAAGCTACTAAGTACTGTTTAATGGAAGAGCAATTATTCTGGAAGGACCCAGGAGGTATTCTGCTTAGATGTTTGGACAAATCAGAGATGGAAGGAGTGATTTCTGAATCTCATGAGGGTGCTTGTGGAGGGCACAAGTATTGGAAAACTACAGCTTACAGAATTCTTAGAGCTGGATGTTATTGGCCCTCCTTGTTTGTAGATGTTTATCAGCAGGTAAGAGCCTGTGTTCCTTGTCAGAAGTTTGCTGAAAAACAGAAATTGTTGTCTTTGCCTCTGAAACCCATTGCAGTCAATGCTCCTTTCCAGCAATGGGGTCTGGATTTTATTGGAGAAATAAATCCAGCTTCCTCAGGGCAGCATCATTGGATCCTGACCGCAACAGACTTCTTCACAAAATGGGTGGAAGCCATTCCTACTAGGAATGCTACATATAAGGTAATCATGGATTTCATTGAGGAAAATATCCTGAGTAGGTTTGGCTATTCTTAGAAGTTAGTGACAAATAATGCTAAGGCCTTCAAGTCTAAGGCAATGGTAGCATTTTGTGAAAATAATGGTATTATGCTGAAGCACTCAAATCCTTATTACCCCCAGGGTAATGGCTTGGTTGAATCCTCTAATAAGAACATCATTCAGAGTATCAAGAAACTGCTCAAGCATAACAAAAGATTATGGGATTCAATGCTGAAGTATGCATTATGGGTAGATAGGATCACAGTGAAACAAGCAATTGGAACTTCTCCCTTTCGGTTATTTTATGGTACAGAAGCAGTTTTCCCTGTCCAATTGGGGATCCCAGTGATGAAATTTCTCCAAGATTCCCAGGAGGAACTAGATGATATGCAGAGAAGGATTTTTGAAATGATAGAATTGCAACAGAACAGGGAAAAGGTGGATGAAAAGGCACAGTTGTATAGATCCAAGATCAAAAGCAGATTTGACAGAAACATCAAAGAAAAGACTTTCTCAGTTGGTGACATGGTTCTAAGGTGGGATGCAAGGAAAGAGCAAAAGGGTAAGCATGGTAAATTTGACAATCTCTGGTTTGGCCCTTTCCTAATATCCAAGGTTTTAGAGAATAATACTTTAATCCTGCAGTCTTTGGAAGGTGAGGAGTTGTCCAGTCCTGTTAATGGACGATTCCTCAAGCACTTTTATAGTCTATAAGGGGATTTTCACTTTTCATTGTACATACCAGTGAGTGAAGCATAATAAAGAATCCATAGCCCAATGGAAGTTTTGCAGACAGAAGGCACTGGTCTACAGGTTCTTGAAGCCTCGCAGGGAGGACTTCATCCCGCAACTGGAGCCAGATGTTAAGTTAGTAATTTGTTTCTTCAATTTTTGTTTGATTTGCATTTTATTCCAAGTTACTCATTTGCTTTAGTTTGGTTTTTTGCTTCCTTTAAGAGATTTTTAGTTTTCAAGTGAAATTTTGAGCTTTTGCCTTTAGACTTTTTGTTTTATTTTTTGATCCCATAGATTATTTAAGGTTTTTAAAAGGTCATCATGTTTAGTAATGGACTCACAAATCATATTATGAGTATAGTCATCATTCAAATACATGCCAAAAGCACAGTTCATCTCTTAACCTGCATTCAAAATGGCAAAAAGTTGTAAAACAGTGCCAAAAAAGCGTTAAAAGTTATTCTTGTAGTGCAAGAGACCGAAATTAACGAAGGAGCACTACAAGAATATCGCGACTCTATTTTCTCTGATTTTTTAGCCAAATTTTTGCATGATTACGAATCGTGGGTGACTAATCGCTTGATTTGAGGGTTTTGTGCTACGTGTGGATTCAGTGAGCATCATGAGGACAGATGGTTTCATGTCATGAGGCAATCGTGGTCATCATTACTTCGAATGCAGTTCATCTTGACAGGTAGCAGTGTAGATTTGGTTTGATGTGAAGATGGGTTGTTACTTACATGCATATTCGAGGATGGAGGACTTAGTGGAGCAACCATAGCTGCTGAAAAACTGGACATTGCCGTTGTAGAACAGAGAGGAGGTTTTTATGGCTTCACAGGAAATTAGGGCTTCCTGATTCCGCCACCTGCAATCAAATTGGGCGCTGAAGGACACTTGTATATTTGAGGTGGACAATATGACAGCTTAGGACACGATTCTAAACATCTGCAGCAGTGTGTAAAAAGGTATTCCGCGATCACTGGTTAATGTCTGCCTAATTTGGGGCTTTCCTGTTAAAAGCTGATTTTTTAAAATTGATTAAGCTAGATGTTAATCTATGCCTTAAACAATGTGTTTGTCGAAGAAATAAGGAGATTAAGAGTATTGTTGAGGGATTAGGTGAAAAATATCAGTTTTCATATGCATATGACCCTATCAAAGTTTGAAAGTTCAATGATGTGAAAAATCATGCATTTTATGATGTTCAAACTTCATAAATAAGCCTGTTACTTGTGCAAAATGTAATGGAGGAGCCGAACATTTGAGATAGCCTGAAGACCTGGTTTCAGTGCGTGCTAGAGAGATGATTAGCTCGGTGTTGAAGTCAAATTGAAACAGAAACAATGAACAGAGCATGAAGTTGTTTTCCTTGACATTGCAACACAGGGTCCTCTTTATATAGTTCAAAGAAAGTCTGCTATTTGAATGAGCAGTGTGCATAAGACCTACCTTTTCATCAACAATTTTTAGTTAATCTGAGAAACTTGTAGCAGAAATCATATTTACAAAGTCTTATTGTGCATAAATTGTTCATAAGGTGGTACCAAAAAGGTTCGAGGTTTAATTTTGGTATTATTAAAAGGTTTATTATGCAGGCTGGAGTACTCTGAAGGTCCTAGATCACTTATACCTAACCTGTATTAGTAAACTAACAGAATCATTTAGGAAGGATTAAGGAAGGCAAGTTATTGAAACTTAAGAGTTTTGAAGAAGAAACAGTATCTGTTAAGTCATCAATTGAACCCTAAAAGTCACATAATTTCCAGCTATTGAAGACAAATGGGTAAGAGTGGCAAGGTGAATAGAGCTGAACCTACTAATATAGGTTGGATTGAGAAACTCCCAGAGTGTGTTGAACTTTTCCAACAGACTGGCTGGCTGGACTTCTTCAAGAGAATAGATGGTTACAATGCTGAAGTTTCCTGTAGGTTTGCACAATGTTACAAAGATGACATGGTGGTGTTTGATACTTTGAAGTTCAGACTGATAGTAGATTTGGTTGCAGAGGCTATAGGAGTTAAGAATGAAGGGGAAATGTGGTTTAAGAAACTGTCCTTCACCTTTGAGGCTCAGAAGTATTTATTACCAAATGTTACTCCAGATTGGAACAAGGGCATCTTAATCCAGAACTTCAGAAGGGAATGGGTCGAACCTATCAGAATCATGCTGAGCTATATAACATGTGAGGGCAGATATGCTTTTGTTTATAATTACCACTTCAGATTTTTATAGCATATGGTGGGGGTGTCCAAGATGAGTCTTCCCTTCTTCCTGTACAAAAGCCTGCAAAAGATGTCCAACAGAGTCAAGGGGCATATAGACCATTCTTCACAATCAATTTTTCACCATGGATTAATTAAGTTGATCATTAGCACTGTCCTGCAAGCTGAAGGAAAAACTTGGGATTTTTTCCTATTCTGATCAGGCTTTCGAGTTAAACAAGATGATCAGCAGCCCAAAAAACAAGCAGACAAAGGGAAGGTGCCAGTGAGGAAATTGGTTCAGAAGGTCAAGACTGATGTTAATGAAGAAGACTCAGAGCCTGTGAAGACTAAAACTCAAATGTCCTCAGCTGGTATTAAAGGCAAGTATTCATTGTTTACAGAAGAGAAAGTGCAGCCTTTGAAACATTTGACACCAGTAGAATTTTCCAATAAAGTTAAAGCTGCTGTTCCAGAGGAGGTTGTTGTACATGAAGAGGAGTTGCAGACCAAGCAGAGGAGTCCTATTACCATTCTGTCAGATGATGAAGGGTATTTATTAGAAGAAGATCAACCTATTGCTAAAACTGAAGATAAGGCTGAAACATGCAGAGAATTCTCCACTTCAGAAATCAAAACAGTCAAACCTAATAGGAAGAAGAAAAAGCTTGAAGTGATGGAGTTTGCTGCTATCAAACATCAGGGAAGAAGTCTGAAAATGTTAGGAGAATTAGCACCAGGGTGGAGACCTAAGACTAGGCCTACGAATAAGCTAAGGTTGAATATGAAGAAGCTGCTCAATCCTAGATTGAATACCCAAAAAGTGACTGTCCTGGATGATATTTCCTCAGATGAATAACCAGAAATTGATGAAATGAGCATTAGAAGAAAGAAAACAGCAGCTGCAAAAACTTCATCTTCTCATTCTAAAAAAGTAAAAGGATCATCATAGTCAGTAAAGGAGTTAAGCCAGCTCGAGCCTAAACTGTCTACCATATTTCTTGAAATAAGAAATGAACTTTTAAAGCAACAGCAGGAAGAAAAAGCTGAAGTACCTCATGTTGAAGATCAAGAATGGGAAGATGAAGATGAACTCATACTTAGGGAAGCATGTATTCTGGAAGACCCTAATATCCATGATGTTTCCATAGACCTGTTAAATAAAGATGCAGACATTTTTAAGAGGTTTGACATACCTAGGATGCCCAGTTATGAACAAGAGATCATGACAGAAAGGTCAGTTGATTCAGATAAAGAAAACTTGCAGAAAACTATTAAGCAGTACAAACAGCAGATGAATTAAATGCAAGAGGTTAATGATGGGCTGATGATGGCTAACAGAAGGCTTAGAGAAGATCTTCAGGATGTCAATGACCATTTTCAGGAGCTGACAGCAGTATCTAAAGAGGCTCTAAAGAGAAAAAGAACCACTGACTTGCAATGAACAGAGTTGAAAAAGACAGTCAAGGACTTGCAGCAGAAAAATGAGGAGCTCACCAAAATGATAGCTGACATGGAAGAGGAGCAGAGGCGAGCTAGGAAGAAAGCTCAGGCATTAGATGGCATAGCTCTGTTAGCTGAGGCAGCAAAGGACCTATAAGTCAGTTGTTCAATCATTTTTTTGTTATCTTTTTGAGAAACATATTAGTTAGTGTTTACTATTTTTAGAAAATATCATATTTTGCAATATTGTACATTTTACTTTATCTCATCGAATTAGTTAAGGGCAGTTAGGGTTTGATCCTTAACTGATTTTGTAAAAAAGTAGTATTGAGAGAGGTTAGAAAGACAGAATGAGGGTTTGATTTTGGGAAAGCTTCAGGAGGTCTTTAGACTTATTCATGAGTTAAGTATCAAAACTCTTGTATGCATTTGATGATAAAATTATGAGATATATGACACTTTTAACCCTTCACTTTCTGTGTTGGCTTCATTATTCAGCTTGTTTAGTTGCTTAAATGATATATTCATTACTGGTTTATGTTTATATGCTGGTGATGCTTGTCTTTTATGAGTGAACTTCAACATTGTGTTCTGTTGGATCTTGTTTTATATATTATGCATCTTTGTCTTCTTTTGCTTATGATTTAGTTATTATTTTGCTCATGAGTGTATTCCCTGCTTGTTCCCAAAGTTTATAACCAATAAAACACATCAGAAACCCTAAACCTATTTCACTTTATTAAGTTTTGTTTGAGATTGTGTTGGCTTGTTTCTTTAGCCTTGGAAACAATTTCTGGCACAAACACTGCGCATGCATTAAGAAAACTTACAGATAGTTGTTACTTATTTTAGAACACATGAACTTTAATAGAAATATGAACAACAAGATAGCTTATTGTTTATGACAACCTTCATTACTCACAGTGGAAATTTCACAGAGTAAACTGTAGTGCATTCATAACATGAAAATAAAACCATTGAGTTAGAACGATCTCATAGTTAATGGAAGTAAGCTGAAAACGAAATAGTTCACATTCAACTGATCCATAGCAAAACATTTGAAACATTCCACCAAGATTTCTCCGGCAGGAAACTTGTAATTCTTTATTGCGAAAGGAAATAGTTCTTCTTATAATATACTCTCACAAATGATCTGGGAAAAAGTCCCTCCTACATCTAAACTCTCCTATATTTATACAAAAAAATAAACCTTTGGGTTGCCCCCAAATGACTTTTGGGCTTGCTCAACCTTTCAGTTCCAAAATTTTGTCTTGTAGTATGTGTTCATAATTTATACAATATGTTACATTTTAAATTAAATTTAAGAGCACTTTATGAAGAGGGACCAGCTTGGTCGCTGATGAACTTTTTCCAAGCTTGGGCCTCTGCTGCTATCGATCTGCTCAGTAATCTGTTGGTCTTTTTGAGATCCTGTTAATCTCAGACCCTCACTTTCTTCTTCTCTTTTCTTTATCTCTGCTTCTTCATTTCTCTTTCTCTTCCTTCCTTGTTGCCTCCTCTGCAACTCCCTTTCTTTCTTCTTCCTCATTCTTCAACCAATTCTCTTCCTCTTCTGCTTTTGTCTTTTAGACATATTTTCTTTACAACAATCACCCTATCATAAACATAGCATGTTCTTAGACCATTGAGCTTTTACCAAAATAACAAAAAACTGTATCAGTCTATTTACCTCCTCCATATGCATTCTGTAAAATAAACTATACACGGTATTAATGCATGAAAAGAAAAACGACAAGGTAAAGAAAATCCTGCAAGTTGTGCTTAAAACCCTCTAAGTCCACTGTCTGTAACCAAAATCACAATCCTGATAGAAAAGATTCCTTATCTTAATCCGGGTTGCATCTGAACTAACTCAAACTCCTCCGATAAAATCATGAACCACATTGCTACTACTGCTAGTCTCCAAAACACTAGACTCTGTACTATGCTCCTCATCGTGGAAAACCCTAACAGGGGAAAACCATGGTTTCAGATAACAAAAAAAAACCCAAACAACGAGGTCGCAGTGCAGTCGGTGGGAAAACCCTTCATCGACGAGAAAAAAAAACTTTATTCACGGGTGGAAGCACTAACCGTTGGGTGGATAGTTCACAAGACAGCCGCAACGGTGGGCAACAAGCAGACTATGAGTTTCATGGATCATAAAACCAGTTGGCGTAGGAGACTCTTAACGCTAAATATCGGAGCTTTAAACCTTAACATCTCTGTAGTGTTGGCAATGCCAACGACTATTATCGTGGTGATTGTATCAGCGATCGGAACCATTAACCACTACAACATTGGCGAGGAAAAAACTGTTCTTCGAGTGGATAGTTCCATAGGCAGCCGCAACGGCGGGCAATAAACCAACTACAGGTTCTGCGACCAAATAAAATCTTCTGCAATCAGAGGCTCTAAGCACTATGTGTCGGCACTTCAAAGCTAAACGTTGTCGTAGTGTTGGCAATACAAACGATAAGCCCTCCGAAACAGCGGCATCGTAGAGGACTAAACCTCCAACAGCTTGTCAAAAAAAATTCCGATAGCGAAAAGAAAAACAAAGTCATCGAAAATCAAAAGGTTTGAACAATAAAACCAGAAAGATACAGGCCATGGATTCAGCGAGAAAAATAACTGTCTGTTGAAACGTTCTCTATTTGCCCTCCGAAACGGCGGCGACATAGAAGACTAATGCCCCGATTCATTCGTCAACAGACTTTCGACAATGATAAAAAAATCATCAAACAATCAAAAGTTAAGTTTTCAAATAAAACAAAGACTCGATGGTTTCCGTGGTGTCGACGAAGAAGACAGTAGTACTAGATCATTCAACTCCCGAAACGTCAAAAAAACAATCAACTAATCATCCGACCTGCCAAAGGTCAATCTTAAGTGGAGAACTGGACTTTCAAGATAGATTTAAAAGAAATCAAACCAACCTGAGCCAGATAAAATCATAAGGAGGGTCCAAATTTTTTTAGAAATTTGGGAAATAGTTGCAGCTGCAACAATTGGCGACTACCTGGTGAACATAGATCTCTGGACAATTTCTTCTTTGAGCAACAGACTGTTTTGATAATACCAACATGCTGCATTCTTCTAGTTGTCTGGATTTCCCAAATGGTAGATATATGTACTTTTAATCATTGATGATAGTCCAATCTATGGAAAATGGAAACCAGGATTTCGAAGTCTAGATAACTCTCTTGAGGCTAGGGATATGAATTTCATTTTTTACCTCTATCTTCGGGTAGCCCCCAGCTTGGACACCACAGGATTGTAACATATGGTAAACAGAAATATTCGTTTGTTCCTCATTCCCATGCCATTTTGCAATTTTGTGCTTTTGGACTTTTGTCCTTTCTTTTGAGTCCTTCTCTTTGCCTTCTTTCTGAATTTTTTTAATTCAGACTCCTCTATCCATAGTGTCCTTTTGTGTGAGGGATGTATTTAATTTTGCAGCTCACGGATGGAGAAGAACTTTGGCAATCTTGTACTAATATAGTTCAGTACTTGTTTTGATACATATTGATTTTCTTATGAGATTTTGACTCTTATTTGCCTTTTGGATTTCAATTCCTGGCATGGGATCATTTAAATATAATATACTGTTTACCATGCTTCCTCTCCATGGGTCTTTTGCTGTCACCCCCTAAGACATTTTTAATGTGAGATGGATGGAACCTTGAAATAGTATTCCACACCTTTTGATCCTGAGTTATTTTACAAGGATTAAGTAGGACTTCAATGTGTTCATAGCCATTTAGGAAAACTGCTAAACTAGAAGAAGTTCTTTCAAATAAATCAATAGTACACAGTCTTATAATCAAGGATTTTAGTTAATCCAGAATTCTAATGAACTCCATGCAACCAAAAGTTGTGTTTTTTTTATTAAAATAAAACAAACCCAAACTAAACAAACAAAATAAATAAAAAATAAAACAAACCAATCAGTTTATTTATGTACAAGATAACCAAGAAATAAAAATCAATCAAGAAAAATAAGGTTTGAGAACTAAAGCATTAACTAGTAAGTTCTCCTCCCACCCTTATAAATCTTGCAACTTGTAAGTTGAGGGGCCAAGCTTGTCTGCAATTTGAAAAGGGCCTACCCATAACTGTTGAAACTTAGTGTGCTTCCCCTTTTCATCATGCGGATGATCCCACTTAAGAACAAGATCTCCCTCTTCGAATTCCGTGTTCCCAGCTATATGCTTATCAAACCAATGTTTCATTACTTCTTGTTGATGCTTAAATCGTACTTTGGATTTGGACCTAGACTCTTCTGACTTCAAAAGATTATAGATTCTAATCTGTAGGATTTCATTATCAGTACCTCTAGATTCCTGAGCTATTATGGAATATGGTAACATAATGTTGGGCGGAAGAATAGCTTCTTTTCCGTAAACAAGAGTGTATGGTGGCACACCTAAGGAATTCTTGGGTGTGACTTTATCAACCCAAAGAGCATTAGGTAACGCTAAGTGCCAACTTCTCTAATTTTCTATCACGGTTTTCTTTAGAATTATAATCAAATTCTTATTTGTAGATTCTACCAAACCATTTCCTTGTGGGTAATAGTTTACAGAATAATGCAACTTGATTCCTCTTTCATTAGCAAATGCAGTTAATCTAATAGAAGAAAAGTAAGTAGCATTATAAAAAACCAGGGAAATTGGAACCCCAAACCTAGTCATAATGTGATCTTGTAAGAATTCCATGATTGCATCTTCATTCACTTTGCGTAACGGAATGGCCTCGACCCATCTGGTAAAGTAGTCAATTGCCGTCAAAATGTATTTGTGCTGTAAGGAATAATTTGGGTTTATCTCTCCAATGATATCAATCCCCCATTGCTCGAATGGTTCTGTTATCATCACTAGTTTTAAAGGCCCTGCTGCTTTGGCTTGTCTTCCAACACACCTCTGGCAAACATCACACTTTCTGACATGAGCATGAGCATCTTTAAACAGTGTGGGCCAGTAATGCCCAGCTCTAAGAATCTTATGGGCTGTTGTATCTCCGGAAAAATGACCTCCTGCAGGCCCATCATGTAATTCTGTTATGACCTTCTTTGCATCTTCTTGCTCTAAACATATGAGAAAAACTCCGTCATAATTCTTTCTGAATAATACTCCATCAATGATCTGATATGAAGCTGATTTTAGACGTAATGCTCTTCATTGTTTGGAATTCCAATGTTCCGGTAAATATCCTTCTTGAAGGTAATGAACTAGGTCCTGATACCAGGAATTTGGAGCTGTGAATAGAGGACATACATCCACCCTTTGTGACTCAGCTTCATTGTCCCAACTGCTTTCTTCATTGTCTTTACCTTCAGCCATTAGTTTACACTGTCCTTGCCCTTTTACTATAGATGTTGGTTTGAATTCAAGATCATATTCTTGTAAGGTTGTTACCCAGTTGCCTCTTCTTTCTCCTAATTCTTTTTGTACAAAAAGAGATCTTACAGCTGGGTGTGGAACTATTACCTTAGTACAGTTCTTAAGTATGTATGGCCTCAATTGCTTTACCGCTTTGAAAACTGCATAAGCTTGTTTATCAACACCTGGATAATTCAATTCAGCTCCCTGCAGACCAGTGCTCATAAATGATATGGGGTACTCATCTCCCCCATCTTCCTTCTGTGTAAGCACCACTGCTAATGAATCGTCCGATGCAAAAGTGTACAGAATAAAATCTTTTTCAAAACTCGGAGTTTTTAGTGAAGGTGCATGAGCAATAGACATTTTTATCTTACTAAATGCGTTCTTTTCCACATCAGTCCATTTAAATTGTACACTTTGTTTAACCATCTGCTGCAAATGTTTGACAATTTGTGCAAAATCTGGTACAAACCTTCGCACAAAATTAACTGTCCCCATGAATGATTGCATACCTTTTTTGTTATGGGGTAAAGGGATCTATTCTATGGCTTTAATCCTTTCTGGATCTATAGAGATCCCTTTCTTAGAGATAGTGTGACCCAGTAGCTTTCCTTCTATGACCGCAAACACGCATTTCTTAGGATTAAGTGAAATACCATATTTTCGACAACGCTTGAAAATTTGTCACAGATGGAATGCATGTTCCTCTCTCTTTTTTGAAAATATCGTGACATCATCGAGATATACCACAACACTACGACCAATCAGACCGCGGAAAGCTATATCCATGGCCCTCTAGAAAGTAGCTCCAGCATTTATGAGTCCAAAGGGCATTCTCCTGTAAGCAAAAGTTCCCCACTTGGTTCTGAATGTGGTTTTTAGCCTGTCCTCTTCAACTACTAATACTTTATTATAGCCAGAGAATCCATCTAATAATAAAAATAATTCAGAACCTGAAACCATCTGCAATATTTTCTCCATGGGGGGGACTGGATAGTTATCTTTGTCCGAAGCACAATTGAGGTTTCTGAAATCTACACAGACCCTAGTTTCTCCAGATTTTTTTCTTACTGGCACCAAATTCGAAACCCATTCTGAATGTCTGACTTTGAATATAATTTTAGCATCCAACAATTTTTCTAGTTCACTCTGAATTAAAGGTTCCATCTTTGGATGCATCTTCCTTAAAGGTTGTTGGTAAGGCTTGAATCCAGCTCTAATCGGGATGACATGTTGTATAATCTTTGTGTTATATGTTTTAAGCTCCTCATATGTCCAGACAAACACATCTTTGTACTGTTTGAACAGATTAATGAACTTACTCCTCTCGCCCGGGGAACAACACTTTCCCAAATTTACATACCTAGGTTCAGCTTTAGTCCCCAAATTTATTAGCTCAAATTGCAAGGATGAGCTATGAGTCTTGACATTCGTTGGCTTTCTAAACTTGTTGTTTTAGTCAAACATCCGTTCCAAGGTCCTGACTCCTCTAGGAATAAAATTTCCAAATTTTAATTCTGCTTGATGTTCTTCATCATCTATTATTGCTCCTTTAAAAGTCTCATCATTCATCAAGCATTCCAAAATTTGTTGATCATCGTCAAAAACCCATAGATTAATGATCATATCCAAAACAGAAGGCCTAAAAAGTAATTCAATAGAGCATCTATTATTAGAAGGTACTAGCCTTGCAGCTGAGGTAGCTAGTAAATCAGCTGCTGCATTCTTTAATCTAGGAATGGATACAATATTGAATGCATGAAAGTTTATAAGCAAATCCCAAACTTTGTTTTGATAGGCTTTTAAATGTGGTGAAATACAGTGTATCTTATTTCGAATTTGCTTAACAACAATTTCAGAGTCTCCATACACTTTTAGATTTTTCACTTTTAGTTCTATTGCCTTTTTCAGTCCCTGAACTAGTGCTTCATACTCGGCTGTATTATTTGTACATTCGAACTCTAATATACAAGAAAGAAAATGTTTATTTTTTCTTGGATCAATGAGAACACAGCCAGCTCCTAATCCTTCCAATGTTTTAGATCCATCAAAATAAAGGGCCCAAAAACTATCTACTTCTATTGAATTCAAATTAAAAACTACATCTGAAACTAAATCTACTATTTTATAGTCTATCTCATCAGCTCGTGAAAATCGAAGGAGATCGGGCTGGGTGTCAGATATATTGCTGGCTTCTTCAGCTTGGTAATTTCCCAGTTCCAATTCAATGAAGTAATTTCCCAACACAGAATTCACTGGTTCATTTTTTCCCTCCAACTGAGTAACATTGTACTTCATCTGAGGCTCTCTTAATATTTTTATCTGATTGGGACTTCCCTTATGAGGCAACCATAGATGTGACCAATCTGATGCAAAGTATCCATCTAGCCTTGCCGACCAGTCTCGACTCAAAACCAGTCCATAAGAATCTGGAATGTCTGCTACTACAATATCAATGTACTGACATACCTTCTCATTTGCAGATAAGCGAATTAGAACATCTTCCATTTCTCCTATTACTTTCACAGTTGTCCTGTCTAATTGAATAACTTGCCAAGTGGATGGTTTAGATTGTCCATTAATTATCTTGCAGACTGAAAGTGGCATAACATTGATTGATGCCCCTCAGTCTACTAAACAGTTGTGCACATTATAGTGGAAAATATCAAAATTTAGGAGAAATGGTGGGGTTCTAAACTTAGACTTACCTCCCACACTTGATTCACCAACTTCTTCTTTAGGTTGGTTGTTAGTGGGAAACTCTTCTTCTGGTACTTCAAGTGCTTTTAAAAGTTTCTCTTTTTGCTGAGGTAATTTGCACATTTCAAATAATGAGATATTTGCTTTAACTTTTTTAATGTCTTCTACGATATCAGACCCCATCTCATGTTCTTTGGGATTCTTCTTGACATTATCAATTTTATCTTCAATAGGATTAAGAGATGTGTTGATTTTCTTCATATCTTGACTCGTAATGGTAAATTTAGGTATTTTAACAGTTGTAGTGTTCTTCTGTATCTTCTTCATATTTTCCTGAAGTTTCTTAATCTTAGGAAGTATTGACTTGTCTTATTTTAACAAACCATGAATTCTTGTTGTCACATTTGTTTCTGATGTTTCATCTTGTTTCAGAGAACCTTCCTCTTATGTATCAAACATTGAGACACAATCCCATAAAACTAAAGTATCTTCCTCTTCTTTTTCTGTGGATTGATTATCTTTTTCTTCCTCAGTTTTTGTTAGTTTGGAGTCCAATAACTGATTCATTACCAATGTCATAGAATTTATCCATTAGGGGAAATTCTTCTCAGAATGAGGCTGCTGATGAAAAGTACAAAAATTATCCATGCATACATCAGTTAAATTCATTGCTGAAGGACTATGTGGAGGAGGCTTAGTTTGACTGTTGTCTTCCCTTTTCTTATAATAAGGCTTATATGATTTGTGAGCCTCTTTTTCCTTCTCTAAATCTATCACTATGTTAGATAACTTTTGCATCATTTTCAACATCCCTTCAAAATCCTGTGACCGCTCATCCTTAGGCTTAGTCAGTAATAAAGGTTTTTTGCTTCCAAAAGTCTTTTCTCCCGACTGCTAAGGATAATTTTCTATGCTTTCCGACTCAGTCTCTACCTTCTTAGCTTCTTCATAAGTTTCTACTAATGTAGGTCTCACTGATCTCTTGGCAAACATGGCTAGATAAGGCCCAAGGGCTGAGGTATAGTATTCTATCAGAGCATTTTCAGATGGCTTATTTAATGCAGTAAACTTGTTTAGGTAAGCAACAAATCTTTGAGTGAAATCATGTACTTTTTCTTTTCTTTCTTTCTCTAGAGCACATAACCCCTTCATTAAGGCTGCATGAGTTTTCTGAACTGCATATTTACTTCTAAACATTCTCTCAAATGCGTTCCAATCTGTGATTGAATTTGTAGGAAGTGCAAAATACCATGAGGCTGCTTTTCCTTTCAGAGTGTGGGGAAACAATCTACACACTACATCTTCATGCTCCCCAACTCGTAATCCTTCTATAGCCAAGTAAAAACCTTGTAAATGATCATCTACCAAAACTCCTTCTCCTGGTTCAAACTTGGGTAACATCTTGTCAAAAGCTTGAGGCAAATCATGCAAGGGAGGTGTCAAATTTAAAGGTGACCTAGCTTTCCAAGCAGGTGGTGGAGGTGGTTGGTTTGCATTTACATGAGCCATGATTCTGAGTGGAGAATGAGGTGGTGACTGAACAGGGCTCCGACAAGGTGAACAGTAAGGTGAATCTAGGTCCAATTGATTCAAAGGTTGGTCAACTTCTTGTAAGGCTACTTCTACCAGTTCTTCAAGATCTTCTACCAACATCGAGTCTTCTAATTTAGGGTGATCTTTCTTTTGATACTCTCTTTTAGGTAATACAAAAATGATAGGTAATCCTCCAATCTTTTTCGCATATGCCCTAGCAGTTCTTATTAAATCATCAAACACTTCGTTATCTATAGGATACAGATACCCTTTCTCTTTATCTTCAGTAGTGGATTTGTGAAATAAACTACTTTCAGAACTTTCATCGGTGGAGTAATTTTGAGGAAATGAGTTTCCTTGGCCAGCCATGCACTGGTGGCCCTCCTTCTAGTGCCAAAAACTGTTGAGGCCTGTAAAATCGCAGGTAACAACAATTAAGGATTCTCCCCAATAAAAATTCCCAACTAGCCCGTTTCTTTTTGGTATGGGGAATCCGCCCGATTTACGGTCCAGCTACCGTAGGTCAAGTAACAAATTAAAATATTTTACCGGTTACGGCCCGATCCACCGTGTATATTTTTAGTTTTTTGTGTTTAAGTATGATGTGCAAGTGCCTATCTAAAAATGCTGATTGATAGAGATAACGAGGAGTGTCACAATGTGATGCGCAGGTTCTTACCTCTCGTCTTAACTCTCTCGCATCTAAATCACACACAGCAAGAAACTAAATTTAACTAACTAACCTATCCCTAGGGAGCAAAATTATCAGTTATCAATGAGTAATGTATTTATGCACATGCATTAAGAAAAATTACATATAGTTGTTACTTATTTCAGAACACATGAACATTAATAGAAATATGAACAACAAGATAGCTTATTGTTTATGACAACCTTCATTAGTCACAATGGAAATTTCATAGAATAAACTAGAGTGCATTCATAACATGAAAATAAAATCAATGAGTTAGAACGATCTCACAGTTAATGGAAGTAAGCTGAAAAAGAAATAGTTCACATTCAATTGATCCATAGCAAAACATTTGAAACATTCCACCAAGCTTTCTCCAGCAGGAAACTTGTAATTATTTATTGCAAAAGGAAATAGTTCTTCTTACAATATACTTTCACAAATGATCTGGGAAAAAGTCCCTCCTACATGTAAACTCTCCTATATTTATACAAAAAAAACAAAACCTTTGGGCTTCCTCAACCTTTCAGTTCCAAAATTTTGTCTTGTAGTATGTGCTCATAATTTATACAATATGTTACATTCTAAATTAAAATTTAAGAGCACTTTATGAAGAGGGACCAGCTTGGTCACTGATGAACTTTTTCCAAGCCTGGGCCTTTGCTGCTATCGATCTGCTCAATAATCTATTGGTCTTTTTGAGATCCTGTTAATCTCAGACCCTCACTTTCTTCTTCTCTTTTCTTTATCTCTGCTTCTTCATTTCTCTTTCTCTTCCTTCCTTGCTGCCTCCTATGCAGCTCCCTTTCTTTCTTCTTCCTCGTTCTTCAACCAATTCTCTGCCTCTTCTGCTTTTGTCTTTTGGACATATCTTCTTTATAGCAATCACCCTGTCATAAACATAGCATGTCCTTAGACCATTGAGCTTTTACCAAAATAACAAAAAACTGTATCAGTCTATTTACCTCCTCCATATGCATTCTATAAAATAAACTATACACAATATTAATGCATGAAAAGAAAAATGACAAGGTAAATAAAATCCTGTAAGTTGTGCTTAAAACCCTCTAAGTCCACTGTATTTAACCAAAATCACAATCTTGATAGAAAAGATTCCTTATCTTAATTCAAGTCGCATATGAACTAACTAGAACTCCTCCGATAAAAGCATGAACCACATTGCTGCTACTGCTAATCTCCAAAACACTAGACTCTGTACTATGCTCCTCATCATGGAAAACCCTAACTAGGGAAAACCATGGTTTCAGATAACAAAAAAAAAACCCAAACAACGAGGTCGCAGTGCAGTCGGCGGGAAAACCCTTCATCGATGGGAAAAAAAAACTCTATCGACAGGTGGAAGCACTAGCCGTCGGGTGGATAGTTCACAACACATCCGCAACGGTGGGTGACAAAAAGACTACGGGTTCTGCGGATCATAAAACCGGTCGACATCGGAGACTCTTAACGCTAAGTATCGGAGCTTTAAACCTTAACATATCCATAGTGTCAGCGATGCCAATGAATATTATCGCAATGATTGTATCGGCGATCAAAACCATTAACCACTACAACATCGACGAGGAAAAAACTATTCTTCGGGTGGATAGTTCCATAGGCAACTGCAACGACGGGCAATAAACCAACTGCGGGTTCCGCGACCAAATAAAATATCTGGCGATCGGAGGCTCTAAGCACTATATGTCGGTGCTTCAAAGATAAACGTTGTCGTAGTGTCGGCGATACAAACGACAAGCCCTCCGAAACGACGGCGTCGTAGAGGACTAAACCTTCGACAGCTTGTCAAAAAACATTCCGATAGCGAAAAGAAAAACAAAGTCATCGAAAATCAAAAGGTTTGAACAATAAAACCAGAAAGATACAGGCCATGGATTTAGCGAGAAAAATAACTGTCCGTCGGAACGTTCTCTATTTGCCCTCCAAAACGGCAGCGACATAGAAGACTAATGCCCCGATTCATTCATCAACAGACTTTCGACAGCGATAAAAAAATCATCGAACAATCAAAAGTTAAGTTTTCAAATAAAACAAAGACTCCACGGTTTCCATGGTGTCGACGAAGAAGACAATAGTACTAGATCATTCAACTCTCGAAACATCGAAAAAATAGTCAACTAATCATCCGACTTGCCAAAGGTTAAGATTAAGTGGAAAACTGGACTTTCAAGACAACTATAAAAGAAATCAAACCAACCTGAGCCAGATAAAATCAAAAGGAGGGTCCAAATTTTTTTAGAAATTTGGGAAATAGTTGCAGCTGCAACAGAGAGTCACAAAAAATATGCAAGAAATTTATCTCGTTCAACCAACCAAACTTTAGTAGGAACCACAGGGAAAGAAGCTTAGCTTTGGTGTTGGTAGCTTTACTGCAACCGAGATTTAGCCAAAAAATATGATCATCATTGATTTTAAGGAGAACACCGCAACTTTGAATAACGCTTTTAACAGCGCTGTAAAAATAGCATGTAGCTCATCGTGCTGTGAAGGAAGGACCCTTAGGGATTCTTTGCTTGATAGGACTAGGTTCTGCATAAAATTCTTTAAACATCCCAATGCTCTTTGTAATGCAAACCTACAAGTTTGGAGAGACCCCATGAAAAATCACCCAACTTCTCATGATCCAAATCTTCCAACACACAAAGATCGAGAGAAGTTTGAAGATGGAGTTGCCCCTGTACCAGACTCCAAAATTTGATTCCAAGCTACAATATCCCCATGACTTCTTAATTTGATCCACTCAGCAGTTGGCATGTTGTCAAACTTCAACAAAGTTTAGCACTTCGACTACTTCGACTGCTTTTATAGGTTTAGTATCAGCTTCGACAAGTCTAAACCTCAACATAACCGATTTCGACAACCTTGACAAGTTTCACGCTCAACACACAACATCTCTACATGCATTGTCGACACCGACGACTGTTGAACATCGATAGAGTAACCCTCTATCTTCGGGTCGTCTACGATGATTGAAATTCTGAACCATTATAGCTTCTTATTGTAACTGAACGTAACAGGTAGTCACCCAAGCGTCTCAACATTCTATATAGACATGTACATTATTGTAGTATACATCAATCAACCTTCATGGAGAAGAAGTATCAATAGAAATTGGTTCGAATTCTTGCATATTGTATGTGTGCATACTTTCTGTCGATATAGTGTATTTCATGCTTTACTTATTCTTTTAAGCTTCCTCTGTAACAATACTCCACTCATTCAGTCAAACTGTTGTCCCCAGCATGCACCTGGGTACAACCTGGATCATTGGTATCAGAGCTTGTTCAAAGCTTAAGTTACATAAGCACTTCCATCGAAGTTATTTAATTTATGCATGTTCAAACATGCTTGCAAACTCAACAACACAAGCATACACTATATTTGAATTCAAAAAAGATGGCCGAAGAAGCAGACAATAGAGATGCAACTGATGAGGCAGAGCAACTAATAGAAAAATCATTGAATCGCCAATGAACCGAAATGTTTTCCCAATTCAGCGAGATTCTCATGTGATTCACTTCGACATCTAGAGAATCCTCGACAAGACCCCACTCTGATGAAATCAGCCCCTTCAAAGTGCAAATGAATCTAGACATACTGAATCTTGAAGGAATAATTGACACAGAATCCATCGACAATTGGGTTCAATAATTGGAGCCTTACTACTCTGTGAATCAACTCTCCAAAACGGAAAAGATCACCATTGCATCCTTGAAGATGTCAACCTCCGTACGTTTCTAGTGGGAAAATTTATCTATGAAGATGGAAAAAGAAGGCGACCCCATAGACACATGGGTAAAATTTGTCGAGTACATCTGAAAGGAGTTCTACCAGCCCAAATATATTGAACAATGGTATAAGAAGTGGCAGCAATTAAGGCAATTTCTATGCAGCATTACACAAATGAATTTTATTGACCCATGGCTAGACTTGGTCTTTAGGAAGAATATCAATTGCTTGCCCTAAAGTACGTCAGTGAGTTATCCCTGTACATTCAGTAAGAGATGGATTTTTTGACTGTCAGTATGCTTGCGGATGCATTTCATTACGCCAGCAATATTGAAGCTAAACAAAAAGGAAAAGCACGTTTTGCGAACAAGACAATAGGTCGAACATCCGATAAGAAGTCGTCAACCAAATCCAAAAAGTCAAAGCACCCTTCTCAGCCAACCCATCAAAGCCTGATTAACATAAGAAGAATTTTCAGAAAGACAAGAAGGATCACAACAAACAAGCTCCTACCGGGAAATGGTGTGATTATCACAATTCAACCTGGCATGATACGTCAGAATGCAAAGCTCGAAAGACATTTTTGGGAAAATTGTTGACCTTCGACTTATCCGACAAAGCCCTGGTAGAATCTAACCCAAAAGAATCGACCCTCTTGGCTTCAACATCAACCACTCTGACAGCCTCAAATGACGTCAATGAGGAGGAACGAGAACGTTTGTTCCACACACAGATATGGGTTCAGAAAAATCCATTACATTTGATTGTGGATAATGGTAGCCAGAAGAACTTCATTTATGAATATCTTGTGAAAAAATTAAGTCTTGTCACCAATCCACATCCTCAGCCTTACAATATCGGTTAGATGAAGGATGGACAGAAACTAAGGATCACTCGTCAATGCAAACTCGCCTACTTTATCAAGCCTTTTGAAGATGAAGTACTTTGTGACGTCGCACCGCTTTCCGTAGCCAACACCCTGTTCGGAAAACCTTACTTATGCGATCGACATGGTGCATATCAATCACAACCACAAACGATGATTGTCAAAATCGAAATCAATGGTACGACATACCAGAGAGACAACCCACATCTACGGTTGCTATGATATCTGCCAAATAAACAAAGAATCTTATCAACCATGCTTAGAAGTTCGCATTGATTATGATTAAGCCTCTGAATTCTAGGAAGACTACAACAACAAGTTAACTCACCAACCAACACATCTCTTGAAAACAACAACAGATCGACCATATGCTTGATGAATATCGAAATGTATTCCAAGAACCGAACAGAGTACCTATGCATTGTCAGGTAAAACATTCCATTGAACTTATTCCTGGGTCTTCGTTACCTAACGCATATGTTTACAGAAGATCCATTCTCAAGAACGAAGAGATTCATAGAGAAATTTAGGATTTGATCAACAAAGGTCACATCCGCCCTAGCTCCTCTCCTTGTGGAAGTCTAGTCATCCTAGTTCCAAAGAAATATGGGACTTGGCGCATGTGCATCGCCTATTAGGCTCTCAACAAGATTTCAGTAAAGAACAAGTATCGTCTTCCATGGATAGATGAACTTATCGACAGTTTGAAATATGATAAGTTCTTTACGAAGCTTGACCTTCAATCGGGATATCATTAAATTCTGATCGAGTCCACTGATGTATAGAAAATGGCTTTCAAGACCAAGGAAGGATTGTTTGAATGGTTAGTCATGCCTTTCAGCTTAACCAATGCACCTACAACCTTCATGAGATATATGGATGACCTTCTACAACCCTTTTGTAGCATCCGTGACCCTCGGACCGACGAAGAGGACTCTACCATAATACTATATACCTGGGCAACTAGCCCCATGAACATAATAATAAAAATTGAAATGCTTTGAACTAAAACATGCATACATTATTACCATACAACGGAAGCAAAACCATACATTCAAGCATTTAGCATGTTCATTGTAATTCATTATCAAATGTAATTGCAGGAATTTAAACACAAGAATACTTATCTTATGAAGAAGAACGCCCCGCAACCAGCTATGTCGCTACAACATTCCACCCAACCATAGGCTAGTGTGCTCCTTAATCTCTCAAAAACATTGGCACCCCTGAGCTGGGCATGATTCCCATAAGGAATAAGGAAACTAAGCAGGCTAACACGTAGCCAAAGATATTTGAAAACTCAGTCAAGCCAAAGCTAGGTTTGGGTTTATCAGACTGCCAACGGGACACAACAACACATAACCAAGCCAAAAAGTTGGGTTTATCAGGTTATCAGGAGATGGAAGCATTGTCTGCTAAGCTAGTGGGCTCACTGAAGAGCTAAGGATGCCTACACCAGAACTAGCTTGACTCCTAAGACATCTACACACACCCAACACAAGGAATCATTCCCTTCTCTGCTGCACAGCCCTCGGGACATGAATTCCTTTCCAGTGCTATTCAGGGGGTGTAGAGAAGAGAGCCATCCCTCTAGATCTATCTATGAGGTTCCTGCAAAACACTAGGTTTGGCAAGTAGACTCCTTTCCACTCCTACATAGTCCAAAGACCAATTGCATGCACAACAATATACACCGTTTCTGGGTTGAGGAAAACAGTTCTCCACAAAATTAATTGCCAAGGAGGATAAGAACAACCCACTAACATTAAATCGTATCTCAGGGACGTTTTGGCCCTAACGTGGCCAAAAACGAATACAATGCACAATCATTACAATGTTAGGCATGGACAAAAACGTCCTGGAAGCTAAAATCAGAAATGGTAAGAGGGTAAAACAACCCCAGGAGCCAAAATCAATTTTCAGCTTGGCAAACGGTGGAGAAATGCAACAAAAATGTTGGGGAAGAAACCCAACCATAGATCATTAGCCAAAACAAAATTCTCAGCCTGAGGATAGTGAAGAACGACTGTCCACGTGAGGTAAAAACACACATACAACAACCCAACGTGGATGAATGATGATGGTAAAAACACCCAGGAGCTCCAAATCGTGAAGGAGAGGATACCAAGGGAAAAATCGTGTAGGTGAAAACAACTCCCTAGTTCTCTGCATGAGTAAATGAAGAGCGTGGGTGTATTACAGAATGGCATATGTTTTTGGGCATTTTTCTTGCCAAGGAAGTCAGTAAATGTTTTTAAAAAACGGGTCCTCTGCCTAATTCTATTTTTTGCCCATGCTCTTCCCACTCCATGCAATAACTAACTCAACCACATTCTGGCAGAATTTAATGATTAGGGAAAAAGACAAAATGGGTAGTTGAGGGTTTGATTGGTTCTCCCTTTGACATTTGGCTTTTCCCCATTGGCCCAAAGGTTTAAATAATTTCCCTCCCCATTCCTTAGGAAAATCATGCCCTTTTCATTATGGTTGCATTGACATAGTTGGTTGTGGGTATTTTAATGAAAATGCATATTTACATGATGCCAAAAATTATAATGTGTCGGATAGCACAATATACCATCGGCAACGATTTTAATCGCTGGAACATAAAAAATTAAATCGATGGTGGGGCTTTTGCCTTTAGCTCTACACCACGATTAATTACAATATATACATCATATACATTTTTAATGCAAATGGGGTCAAAACCGGGTTGTTACATTCCCCTCCCCCTTCAATAGCCCTGTCCTCAGTGCTTTACAAAATTGAACAAAATTTTACATTGGTACCTCCTTAGTGTTCTACAGAATTGAACAAAAATGGATGTGCCGATCGCATGGCATCCTCTAGATCCCACGTAGTCTCTTCAGGACTGTAGTGCTCCCATTGCACCTTTACCTGTCCTAAGGCTCGGTTCTGGAGCATTGTGACCTTCCTGTCGAGGATGTGCATTGGCTTGATTTGGAACTCTCCCTCGGGTCCCACTTGAATCACATCCCAATTTATCACATGGTTAGGATCATGTACATATTTCTTAAGCAAAGAAACATGAAAAACATTATGAGCTCTAGTGCTAGCATGCAAGGCAAGTCTATATGCAACTCGCCCTATTCTTTCAAGCACTTCAAACGACCCACAATATATTGGTGACAGCTTGGCACAACTTCCAAGCTTCAAGGAACTCTTCTTTTCCCTCGCTCTAAGGTAAACATGATTCCCGACACTGAACTCTCTATTCACCCTATGCTTATCTGCATAGCTTTTTTATCTGTCTTGGGATGCTTTCAGATTCTACCTAATCTTTACAACCTCTTGCTCCATCTCCTTGAGAAATTCTGGACCAAGCACCACCCTGTTCACTGGATTATCCCAAGTCACTGGTGGCCTACACATTCTGCCATACAAAGCTTCATACGGACTCATCCCCAAGGATGCTTGTTGTCCATTGTTATAAGCAAATTCTACCAAGTGTAGATAATGTTCCCACTTGGTTGGTTTGTCCATCACATACATGCGAAGCATGTCTTCAAGCACTTGATTCACTCTTTATGTCTGCCTGTCAGTTTCAGGATGGTAGGCAGTGCTGAAGTTTATCTTTGTACCCAAATCTGCAAACAACCCCTTCCAAAAATTGGAAGTGAACTTGACATCTCTGTTAGAGACTATTGCCTTAGGAAATCCATGCAATTTGAAAATATCCTTCACGAAGATCTTTGCAATGTCATCGGTCTTATGCATAGACTTAACTAGTATGAAATGCGCTGCCTTTGTCAACTTGTCCACCACAACCATGTTGTCTCCGAGTCATTGGCAATCCTGTAATAAAATCCATGGAAATAACTTCCCATTTCCATTATGGAACTGGAAAAGGCTGCAACAAACTTGCTGGGTGTTGATGCTCAACCTTTACCTGCTGACATTTCATGCACCTTGAAATATATTCAGCCATGTCCTTTTTCATTCCTGGCCAAAAGTACCGCTTTCTGGCTGTGGCAATTGTCTTCTGATATCCTAGGTGACCAAAATATGGAGCTTGATGGATTTCATCCATAACAACTCTCCTCAAATCTGCTGCATTTGGAATATAAATTTTGCCTTTATAAGTAAGAAGTCCATCTTCTTCCAATTTATATCCCTCATACCTCTTCTCAAGACTTTGCTGCTGCAATTTGTCCTTTACTTGTTCATATAATTCATCTCCAGCAGTATGATTAACAATCTATTGTCTCAAATCTGATTGGCAAATACTAAGAGATGCCACATGCATTTCCTGCACCTTTCTGTTGAGCGCATCAACTACCTTATTCTCTTTTCCTTGTATGTGTTTGATTTCAAAATCAAACTCACATAAAAACTCCAGCCATCTCGCTTGCCTAACATTTAGACTAGGCTAATCAAACAAATACTTCAAACCACAATGGTCTGTCCTTAACTCAAATCTTATGCCCATCAAGTAATGCCTCCACATATTGAGAGCATGTACTATGTCTGCAAGTTCTAGATCATGAGTGGCATAGTTCTTCCCATGCTCCTTCAGCTTTCTTGACTCGTAACATATAACATGGCTGTCTTGCATAAGGACTCCTCCAAGCCCTTTTCTGCATACATCGGTACACACCACAAAATCTTTCTCTGGGTGTGCAACTTTCAATACTGGTGCATTGGTGAGAAGATTCTTCAACTGCTAGAAGCTTTCTTCACACCTCGATGTCCATTCAAACTTTATCCCCTTCTTTTGCAAATAAGTGATGGCATGTGCAACTTTGGAGAATCCTTCAATGAATCTCCTGTAGTATCCTGCAAGTCCCATAAAAGATCTTACATCTGTCACATTTCTTGGAGTACGCCAATTCATAATGGATTCAATCTTTTCAGGGTCCATAGATATAGCCTCTTCTGAGATAATGTGACCCAAATATTGAATTCTATCTCTATAGAAGTCACACTTGCTCAGCTTTGCATACAGTTGATGCTCCTTGAGCAATTGCAATGTCAATCTCAAATTCTCTTCATGCTCTTCCTCATTCTTAGAATAAATAAAAATGTCATCAAGGAAAACAAGAACAAACTTGTCCAAATACCTGCCGAAGACACTGTTCATAAGGCACATAAATGTAGCTGGTGCATTTGTGAGGCCAAATGGTACCACTACAAACTCATAATGTCCATACCTTGTTCTGAAGGTTGTCTTATGAATGTCTTCATCTTTGATTCTCACCTGGTGTTAACTAGACCTCAAGTCAATCTTGGAAAATACATTTTCTCCTCTCATTTGATCAAAGACGTCATCAATCCTAGGCAAAGGATATTTGTTCTTCGCAGTGACTTTGTTCAGCTATCGGTAATCAATACACAACCTGAGTGTACCATCTTTCTTCTTTACAAACAGAACTGGTGCTCCCCAAGGAGACACACTCGGCCTGATATACTTATTCTCCAACAATTCTTGCAGTTACATCTTCAACTCTAGCATCTCTGGTGTACTCATTCTCTAGGGTTGCTTGGACACTGGTGCTACTCCTGGCACAAGTTCAATTGTGGAATCAATGTCCCTCTTTGGAGGAAGTCCTAGAATCTCATTAGGAAACACATCCCTGAATTCCCGCAACAAATGAAAGTCCTCCAACCTAGGAGTTTCATCCTTCGTTGCCTCCAAAACATGAGTTGCATACAATTGGCAACCTTTCCTACAGAACTTCTTCAACTGCATTGCCGAAATCTACCTCATAGAAATCACCTTTGGAATTCCTTTCACAATCCTTGAGTTGCCTTCTTCATCCAAGCACTCAAAATCCTTATTATAACAATCAAGCTTTACTCTGTGAGCTTCTAACCAATCCATTACGAGGAGAATGTCATAGGAACCAAGTGGTGGAAAATTCATATATACACAAGTAACCAATCCATTCATGACCAATTGACATTTCTCTACCACTTCACTAACCTTTCTCTTAGTTCTAGTGGCTAGCTGAACTAACCAAGATTTGATATGATTTACTTTCTTAAAAGCACAAATCTCCACTACTTTAGGGGTAATGTAACTGTGAGTAGAACCAGGGTCAATCAAAATAGAAACAGATTGCTCAACAATCTTACCTGCAACTTCAACCACAGTTGATTGGTGATCTTCCTGGCGGTCCTCCAGTGATGCATAAATCCTAGGGATGACCCTTGCTACTTGACCCACTGTTTCTACTTCTTGCATGTTGTAAGCTGGCCTGGCACTCTCATTCTTGAGTGGACAATTCCTGTGCATGTGGGGTCCTCCACATTTCCAACATTGGAGAGGTTCTTTGTTCTGCTGTGGATCTCTAGACTTTTTTCCCATCGGTCTAGCTAGCTATTTCTCAGCTTGTGATGGTTTCTTCTGTTGATTCCCGAAGTTAGAAGGTTTGAAACCTTTCTTCCTTTGGTCATAATTCTCATTCTTTTTGTCCTTCCATGTCTTATGATAATCAGTTTTACCTTTTCTTTGCTCATAGCAATACTTAGCCTTCCTTATTGCTTCTTCAAGAGTTATAGGTTCATAAAACTCAATTCAGTCTTTGTAAGACTGAGGCAATCCACTCAGGAAACGCTGGATCTTCACATTTTCATCTTTGATGTACCTGATAAACCTCAATAGTTCCAAGAACTTATTGGCATACTCTTCCATGGTCTGTTGTCCCAATCTCAGCTCATGGAATTCTTTAATCTTATCATCATAGTACCTGTCAGAGAGGTACTTCTGCTTGAAGTATTTCTTGAATTGTTTCCACACAATTCTTCTTTCATTAACCTTCTTTACTTATCTGTGGTGTTCCCACCATATGGATGCTCTTCCAGTCAAATTGAATATAGATACCCTTGCTTTCATATTTCCGGAGTAGTCTTGAACTTGGAAATAATTCCTCATCCCAAGAAGCCAAGCCTCAGCTTCTTGACTAGTCTTGACCTCACCATTAAAAGTAGGAGGCCTTGCCTTTTTGAATTCATCTCGTGAATTGTTCTTGTAACGTCTCCTCCTCATATTCATGCGAGATGGAGATCTTGAATCCCCACTATTTTTTTCAGAATCAGATGGCCCACTGGTAGGCCATTCTAGAGTATTCCTTCTGTCCCTGGAAGCTCTCCTAGAGACATGAGACCTTTTTACGGGAATCTCCCCTGGAGCTACTCTTGCTTCTTTCTGGATTAGCTGTCTGATGCCCAGAGTTTATCTGTCCCTGGATGTCTTTCAAACTCTGTAGTATAGCTACATTTATCTGATTTTGATTTTCTTGAGCCTTAAGCATCCTTTCGTTGTCTTCTCTACAACTTTGCAACTCCACCCTTAGGCTCCTCATGGTGGCTGCAATATCTAAGGGAGTCTCTTGATTTATCCTCCCATTGGACTCTGTCTCATCATTTCCAACTCTGAAATTTTCTCCCATAGCATCTTCCTCGAACTCATATGGGTCCTGTGCATCATTCATGTCGTCGATTCTCATCTTGGCCCAACCAAGAACGAAATTTTTGAAACTGCTCTATGTGGAATGTTGCCTTTGAAGGTGACTATAGTTCTGAAAAATGTGTTAATAAACACAACTGTTAGCTGCATAACAATCTCATGAGTTCATAATTACTTACCTGCATTGGAAAATACTATATTGACAAATTTTTCAAAACACAGAATTTTCTTTTCACCAAGAATGCCGGTCTCAGGGGGACGACGGGGGTCAAGGGGGCTTGCCTCTGGGTCAAGGGAAACACCCTCATTTTTTTTTGTAAATATTTTATTTTCGTGCAATATAGCGCATAAGATTGCTGCCATTTTTCACCTTTTCAGCACCTATAAATCTCATTGGAATCTTGCTTTTCTACTGAAAAATCCCACTGAAAAACTCAGATTTTTCCATCCGATCGGATCTCTTCCCAACAAGTCATCCGATGTATCGGGTCACTGTTGAAAATTTTTTCGACACCTCACCGGGTTGATCTTCATTTCCCTTCCGATGCTTATCATATTGATCTTCCTCTGTCTTCCAACGCATCAACTCGATCTTCCTTTCCCTTTCGATGCCTCGGAGAGATTCACCTAAGCAACATCGAAAAACTTTTCCTGAGATTTCCTATACTTAGAAATTTTTTTTAATTTTTCTTCTCCATTTGCCTTGTCAACTGGGTCTTGGGTTGTCAACTGATGTATCGAATCAACCCAGCCGAGACCTTCAGCTCCACCCAGCTGAGATCTTCAGCTCCTCCCAGTTGAGACCTTCGGCTCCTCCCAGCTGAGACCCTCGGCAAAATTCGAACTTAGAAAAAAATTTCAAAATATTTTTTCCCTGCTTTGGTTCCTTTGTCGGATGGACTCAGCTTAAGTCGTCCGATGTATCGGATGGACTCAGCTTAAGTCATCCGACGTATTGGATGGACTCAGCTTAAGTCATCCGATGCATCGGATGGACTCATCTTAAGTCATCTGACGTATCGGATTGACTAAGCTCAAGTCATTCGATATTTTCCATAGAATTTTTGAAATTCTCCCTATGTTTCTCATTTTTCCTCTGCTGGATAGAGGTAACCTTGCCTCTGTCATTGTTTCTTCATGGACCATTGAGGCCCATACTGCAACGTGTGCTCTGATACCAAACTGCAATGTCCCCGACCCTCCGATTAACGAAGAGGACGCTACCATAATACTATAAACCCGGGAAACTAGTCCCATGAACAAAATAATAAAAATTGAAATGCTTTGAACTAAAATATGCATACATTATTACCATACAGCGGAAACAAAACCATACATTCAAGCATTTATGTTCATTGTAATTCATTGTCAAATGTAATTGCAGGGATTTAAACACAAGAATACTTATCTTATGAAGAAGAACGCCCCGCAACCAGCTATGTCACTGCAACGTTCCACCCAACCATAGGCCAGTGTGCTCCTTAATCTCTCAGCAACACTACCACCCCCGAGTTGGTCATGATTCCCATAAGGAATAAGAAAACTAAGCAGGCTAACACATAGCCAAAGATATTTGAAAACTCAGTCAAGCCAAAGCTAGGTTTGGGTTTATCAAACTACCAAGGGGACACAACAACACATAACCAAGCCAACAAGTTGGGTTTATCAGTTTATCAAGAGATGGAAGCACTGTCTGCTAAGCTAGTGGGCTCACTGAAGAGCTAAGCATGCCTACACTAGAACTAGCTTGACTCCTAAGACATCCCCACACACCCAACATAAGAAATCATTCCCTTCTCTGCTGCACAGTCCCTCAGGACATGACCTCCCTTCCAATTTTATTTAGAGGGTGTAGAGAAGAGAGCCATCCCTCTAGCTCTGTCTATGAGGCTCTTGCAAAACACTAGGTTTTCCAAGCAGACTCCTTTCCACTCCTACACAGTCCAAAGACCAATTGCATGCACAACAATATACACCATTTCTGGGTTGAGGAAAATAGTTCAGCCACAAAATTAATTTCCAAGGAGGGTAAGAACAACCCACTAACAACAAATCGTATCTCAAGGATGTTTTGGCCCTAACGTGGCCAAAAACAAATACAATACACAATTAATACAATGTTGGGCATGGACAAAAACATCCTAGAATGCAAATCCACGATTTTGACAAAAACATCCACGATTAATTACAATATATACATCATATACATTTTTAATGCAAATGGGGTCAAAATCGGGGTGTTACACCTTTATAGGCAAGTGTGTCATTGTCTATCTTGATGATATCTTGATTTTTAGTTGATCATGGGAAGAACATGTCAGATAGATTCGACAAGTTTTCAACACTCTCTAGCAACATCGACTATATCTCAACATCGACAAATGCTCATTTTCAATAACCAACATCAAATATTTGGGGTATGTAATTGACTCTGCAGGCATTCATGTCGACCTAGGAAAAGTACAAATCCTAAAATATTGGCCCATTCCTCAAAACATTCAAGAATTAAGAAGTTTTCTTGGTTTGGCGAATTTCTATCGACGGTTCATACTTGGCTTCAGCCATATCGCATGGCCTTTGAATCAGTTGACTAAGGGAAATGGGAAATTTGTCTTCAAATGGACACTGACACAACAACAGGTTTTTGAACAACTAAAAAACAAGATTTGTATTGCACCAGTACTTATGTTACCTGATCTGCAACAACCCTTTGAGATTGAGATGAACGCATCAGACTATGCCCTTGGCACAGTGATCACCCAGTCACGTTTCATTCCAGAAATTTCAACGACACTATTAGAAGGTATTCGACATATGAAAAAGAATTGTATGCCATTGTACAAGCTCTTAAGCAATGGAGACAGTACATTCTTGGCAAGGAAACAATCATTCTTGCTGATCATAAGCCTTTATAGTTCTCCCCATCCCAGTCGAAGCTATAGACAACTCGACAACTCAAGTGGATTAATTACTTGCAACAATTTTAGTTGGTAATTAAATATCAGAAAGGTAAATCCAATGCTCTAGCTGATTGTCTCAGTCAGGCACCCGTTATTTTATTGTCTACAGTGATGAGTATGTAGGGTTACGACACCATTACTTAGACACAATCTTATTCAGTAGACTACGACTTCTCCATAATTTATCGACAACTTTAGGCTGACATGTTGTCTACTACCAACTACTTCCTGAAGGACACTTTGATATACAAGCTTGGACATCTTTGTGTTGCGACTCGTGAGCATAGACATAAACTCATTCGGGACGCGTAATACATCAAAACTGCATGACATTTTGGAGTCGCAAAAACACTTGTTATCCTCCAAAAGTATTTTTACTGGCCTTCACTTAAATCTGACATCAGCAAGTACATTCAATCATGCGTAGTTTGTGCCATTGCTAAACCGCCAAATCGACGACAAGGACTGTACACACCCCTTCCAGTTCCTATTTGACCATGGGAATCTATTTATATGAACTACTTGACGGGATATCCTACTACGAGACATCAACATGACGCGATCTTAGTAGTAGTCGACAGATTTTCCAAGATGGCTATACTCATACCATGAAAGAATACTATGATGACACAACAAACTGCCCAGCTCTTCTTCAAACATGTTTGGAAACATTATGGCCTCTCAACAACTATTATCGCCGACAGAGATGGTAGTTTTTTCAACACCTTTTGGCAAAATCTTTGGCAACAGCTCAACACGAGACTTTCTTTGTCGACAGCCTTCCATCCTCAAACAGACGGATAGACAAAATTGTAAATCGCTTGGTAGTACAATTGATTCGCATGTACAACCACAAGCATCATCGAACATGGGATGACAACCTCCCATACATACATCACAACTAGAATCGTGCTTAACACAGTTATACGGGAAAGAGTCCATTCGAGATCTATTATGGATTTCAACCTTCAGCGCCTATCAAATTGATCATCTTCTTGACACAGTCGAATGACACCAACTCCGAAGGATGAGAAGTTGAGAAAGCATTAAAGTTCAGAGATCAAATCTACAACATCCAGAAGCAAGCATAAGAAATGTTGGAGCAAGCTAATGCAAAATCTAAGGCCTGACACGATAAGCATCGTATTCCTCATTCATTCAAAATTGGGGATCATGTTTGGTTACATCTAAAGAAGGAGCGCTTCACTGGCCCATACAGAAAGCTGAAACCTTTGTGATATGGTCCATACAATATCTTTAAACAAATTGGAGAAAATTATTATTAGCTCGACATTCCTGCATGCCTTGGTCTACATCCAGTCTTCAATGTAGACTTACTTCGACCATACCATGAACTATTGTTGGAACAAAACAACTTGCAGATAGCAGAACTGATAGACATCAATCCAGATGTTTAGGAACCTCTTCTTTATGACACCATTGTGGGACGACGTATACGCCATACAAGGACGAACTCCATTCCCTTGTATCAAGTGGATAAAGTTGGACATCTCCCCGTGCAAGGAAAATGATACTTTGCTACTGAAATAACCAACAAGTTTCCTCACATGAACGAGCACACAATGGAGACCATTGTTTCTTAAGGAAGGAGAAATGATCCACTTATCAGTTGGCATTTTGTCGAACTTCGACAAATTTTAGCTCTTCGACTACTTCAATTACTTCGATTACTTGGATTACTTCGACTACTTCGACAGGTTCAGTATCAGCTTCGGTAAGTCCGAACCTTGACACAACCAAATTTGACAACTTTGATAGGTTTTGTGCTCGACATACAACATCTCTACATGCATTGTCTACACCAACGACTGTCAAACATCAATATAGTAACCCTTTATCTTCTAGTCGTCTGCGATGGTTGAAATTTCGAACCGTTATAACTTCTTTTTGTAATTGAACGTAATGGGTAGTCACCCAAGTGTCTCATCATTCTATATAAACATGTACACTATTGTAGTATAGAAATTGGTTCAAATTCTTGCATATTGTCCGTGTGCATACTTTATGTTTATACACTGTATTTCCTTCTTTACTTATTCTTTTAAGCTTCTTCCATAGTAGTAATCGACTCATTCAGTTGAACTATTGTCCCCAGCGTGCACCTAGGCATTACCTGGATCATAATTTGAAGAAGGTAACAAATCTCCTCCCAAACTGTATTGCTGAAATGAAAAAGTGAAAAAATATGTTCAACAAATTCCATGTCCTCACCATACCGACAACAACAACTCAGTCCAGACCATCCCCTTTTTCTAAATATTTTCCCAAGAAAGAATGTGATTTTTTAAACAAAGAAAAAAAACACTTAATTTTGGTGGGAACGTGTCCATATCAGTGAATACCACTAGCAGTCATTAGTGTTTGCGTGAAGATGTTATAGAAACGAATAAGCCTCTTTCGCGGCGAGCAAGCCTGAAGATTTGTTCCAATCCAAGACAATAGTATCCTCTATTGGGTGAAGTCTGATGCCCAACAAGTTGAGATGAGAGACGTAATATTCCCATTCGATTCCCAACAATCCCTGCAGTCCCAAATCCACTGCCCTCAACTAATATGGATAAAGCATATTGAAAGCCCCAGGTTTGACAGCCTGATTGAGGGTGAAAATGTTTCGAATGTGCAGAGCCCCACGAAGATTCAAGATAAGAGTGTAAGATTCATTACAACCAACAATACGATCATAGCCAATATGAATACTGGAGCTATCATGAACCTTCTAGCCCATTCTTTGATTAATCCAAGGCAGAACTTTCATGAAGCCTTTCCAAATAAATGAAGCATTCGTCTAAGAATTATGAACACGGTGAATCCAAACCGAAAAGGACTTACCTCTCATGTACTTGGATAGTAAAACCCGGTACCAAAGACTCAAACCCATGAGAGACCACCACCAACTCTTCATAACCAAAGCATAATTAAACCAAGACATATTTTTGATGTCGCATCCACCCATGGATTTAGGCAAAGACAATCTTTCCCAAGAAACCAGATGAATTTTGGTGTTTTCAAAAGAGCCCGACCACATAAAGATAAATTTGAAGATCTTCATTCTGAATTAATTCAATACAAACTGAGGTAAAAGAATACAAACTGAGGTAAAAGAGCCAACGAAAACCAATAAACAAGGATGGTTGGTAGAATTGATCTTGCGAGTGTCAATCTACCACCAAGAGACAAAGCTCTAGGACTAGTTGTTTATTATTTTGTCTATCCGCTTTATCAACCAACCCCAGTACTTTGCACTATATTTATTTGGTTTAAGCATGAATCCCGGGTATTTAAAACCGATTTTCATCAAATACATCATGAAAGGGATAATGTTGGATAAACTCGCACCCATATCCACTGAATCATTACCCTAATAAAAAACCAATTTATCAAAGCTTATCTCCATACAAGCCGCCTTTCAAAAAAATAGAGAAAACTTGTCGAAATCCCTCCAAAGTCTTAATGTTCCCATTCCCCAATAAAATGATGTCATCTACAAATATAAAATGTGTAATTTGAACTACGCCTTATATTACAAATGTCTACTTTAACTCTTTGGTTATGGTCCTTATCTATAATTGTTATCTATGTAACTCAATTTGCAATACTTTATTCATAAAGATTTAAGATCTATATTTTCATCCCAACAACCCAAAATACTATCATTCTAAAACACTATTTTTAAATTTGGCTCACAATTAAATTAATTGTTTTACATAATTTCCAAATAACCCACCTTGTGGGTTGCATATTTCTCATTTTTTTCACTTTTTAATAACAATTCACTTATCACTATGATTTGACATTGTTGCTTTTCTAATAACCATAATTGTAATGCACATTATGATTTAGCAAAAAGATTATTCAATTCAATGTTGTACTTCATCATTCCAATCATACAATTCCAAAGAGATACTTACAAGCACAAATTTGACTTATTTTGATACTTTGGTAATCAAAGAAAAATATCACTTAATCAAGTTATCTTCATATAAGATGAAGAGAGAAGACGAAGAGAGAAGACTATAAAATATCACAGTATATGACATAAACTTTGTAGTTTATGTGGCTACTCACAAGGAGTATTTCTAAAATCGTTATGGTTAATTAGGATGTATATGAAAAGTATATTATGGTTACAATATTATCTTTTGTTGATGAGTAGTTCTTTTAAGCTACACACTTTTTGGTGTAAGGCATTTAGTCTCAGTAAATGTGGTTTTTTGTATTTATAATATAAAGAAACTATGATGTTTTTTCTGTGGAATATATATACCAAAAAGAGTTATCAGATGAAGAAGATATAAGGTTAATTATTAAAGACATTTTCAAGAAAAAAGAAAGATGTAATGATATTAATTATGTAATGTGTAGATATGAATTAACACATTATGATTGTAAATATAGTTTTAAATTGAAATAATGATAAGAAATATTATATTTGTGAAGTTTGTCTAAGGAGTTAGCTCAACGACATTTAGCTAGTTCTATACTAGTACGTATCCAGTTCAAACCCCTGTAGGTTATATGTACAAGTTATACATCATTAGGTTTACTAAAGATGCCATGAATGTGGAGAAGCATACATTAGGTTTTCCACAAGGATTTCCTTGGAAAAAACAATGCATATAAAATTTAAATGACAAATTAAAGAAAAACACATGTACACCCAATAGTATATGTAAGTGTGAATAAGAGGGAGACTTCTCAACATTGTACTAAAACTAGTAGTATCGTATTTATATAAAGCATGGATTAAAGTTGTAACTTAATATTCAAATTTTATTATTTTTGTAAGATGACTAACATTATATTATTGGAAGTAAAATTTAAAGAGTTTTTGTATGGTTGGTTTGCCACTAGGGAAACCAAACCAGCCACATAAGAACAATTTGTCCACAGAGTTCCAAAAATAGACTTTGAGAAGCTAGATCAACCATTGTTTAAATATCCTTATGATATCAGAAAATCCTCTATGGCATGCAAAATGTCTAGCCAAATTATTAAAAATATTGTTAAACATAAGAAAACTAGAAGAAATGTAAAACACAAACTCAGTCTTCACCAGGGATGGACAAAACATGAACCTCTATCTCCGGAGCCCTGTAAGACTCTTCACATTGAAGACCACGTAAGTGGTGGATTTTACCAACAAATTGAGTATGGACCCCAAGCCATTCACCACTTTGAATACCAAGCAAATATTGGTATTTATCTTGCGAATATACTCCTGACTTTCATCGAGTTGCAGTTGAATCAATTTCTCTCCTCATAAGTATTCATATGTTATCACTCAAAATTTACCCTTTGGCTGTGGAAGGGTAGTTCCAAGGTAACCCTTGTTGGCATTCTAGCATCTCTTCGACCCAGGTTCAGTCCCTTATTCTCTTGTGCATGAAAATTCCCAAGATATCGACCTGACAGAGCAAAGCCCAGTCGAAAACACCTACGACGCAGATGCAGTCTCACCCGCGATATCTTTCTATGGGTAACTGTCAGAACCAGGTTTCCCCAATTGGGTGGGGGATTCCGCGTCCCTTGGCCTTCTGCCAAGGTGCTCGACTGAAGCCTCTGGATGGATTATTTATGCCTACTATGCACAAATAGACTACGACACACTTCTTCCTTTGTAAATACTATAACAATAACCTCAGTGCAGCCTAGGTACATTCAACTTATAACAGTGCGACTAATATATTTAAACTCATTCATAAGAATTTACATCAACATTCATTCACAACAACATATACACATGTGACTTAAACACATTCAACATTCACAAAGATAACACAGAATCTACTGTGGAAACCAATCCGGGAAAAAACAGAAAGGTGCTCTTCATCTGGCATGAGAATTATATGGCACGTTTGGTCTGGGTACTAAGCTGGAGACTCTGTTCTAGATCTTCCTTGCTTATCTATATAGACTTTTGTCTCCTCTCATGTTCTCTTATATTTTGTCGCTAATATTCCTCTACTAAACTCTACTACTAATCTGCACACATCCTGGATCAATTCAGTCTCTTCTACACTTCTGTGCACTTAGCTGCAGATTCTCGATTCAATGCGCTTAGAAAAACTAACAAACAATACAACAATAACTAGATGCTAAGCTAATGACAGTCAAGAGGCTTAAGGGGATAGAGAGGATAACTTGCATACAACTCGGGTTCCTCCTTTTATAGACTTTTTACAAACTCATTACAAACTCTTTACATGTCTCTCTCAGTTGACTTCCTACACTTAGCCAACAAGATGTCTTTCCTATTCTAGTGACACATGTTAGTAGGCACTAACAACCTCACTTACAAAGATACGTTCAAACATGTGACTTCCATTGACTCTAACTGACCTCATACCCATGATCTTTCTGACCTGTCACTTTGTAACCATTGTGTCGTTGCATGCCTTTTGACATGGTTCCACTTTGTCGTGTTCTTTCTCCGTCGCGTCCTTTCCTTCTATCGTATATTTTATTTTGTTACGGATTCTTCCTCTGTCACGACTTCTCTTTATCTGCCTTTGTCGCACCTCATTCTCCTTTTCCTTCATCTGTTATTCCTTCCGTCTTTCTATCGTTGCCTCTCTCATAGCTCCTTTCTCTTCTATTGCCTTAGCTCTTTTCATACTTACACAGAATTCTAAGTGAATTTTGCTTACCCTTCCCTAGGCCCAATATGCCCCCAACACTCACCTGTGGCTCGTCCGGAGCCACACAAAGCTTATTCCTCCTTCTGTTCACTCGTGTTGCCTTTGCTTTGAAAATATTGTAATATTTTCGTTACTCTTTCTGCTTCCTGTCGGACTTCTTCCTCCGTTTTCTTTAATTGCTCCATAAGGTTGGAACTGATATGTTTCGGCATTACCTTTTCAACTGTCTCTGCTACTTCTCTCACCTTTTGATGTATAGGTTGAATAATTCTTGTAACTCTTTCAACTTCAGCCCGCAACTTTTCAACCTCATTTACGCGTTTTTGTTGTTGCATGCACAAGACTATGACCCATTGTTGCAATTTTTTCATCTCTGCTGCCTTAGCCATTTTTTCTGCTAAGGGAAAAAATTTCAGTGCACTCTTCATCTTACTCACGTCGGATTCAACTGTGCACTGATCCTCTGTGAATTTCTCTAGTTCTGTGCCTTCAACTAAAGATACCCAAGTCTGAGAGACTTGGTCGACAACCTTATTACATATTGCTTCTGCTTCTTCTATCTTCTTCGCAGCCTGCGTTGTTGCTTGCATTCATTCTTCCAACACCTCTTGGGGTGTGATTGGTCTTACCTACACCTCCAGCTCTGTGACTTTATTTTGAAGGTATTATGCTATTTTGCCAAGTTAAGCGACCTTGGATTCTGGCGCCATTTCCTATGTTATTCCATCCTCTGCAAAGTTTGTACAAGCCAGGGCTACTGCCTTGTTGAGCCTATGGCGATTTTCTTCCCATGTCTTCGTCTTCTGCTCAGCCTCTTGTACTACTAGTTTTATCTTCTTCACACTTTTGTTTGAGTCCTTCACTTGCTTAACTAGTGCGCCTGTTCTCACTTTTATCTCCACAACTACAGTACTCTACATTACATATACTTAAACCATTTCCATTAACGAAAAGTCTATCATTATCTAGCATATGCTCTTGGCAACATCATTGAACTTTGGAGTTCCTAGATCGAGAACTCCTCCTAATACATGCGTTCTTATTGGTGGAACTTGAACTAATATTCCAGTTGGTTTCACTTCTGATGTCTTAGGTGGATCCTACAACTTAGTGCTTTGGGTTGGATCGTCTACAACAATTTTAACAGCTTTGACAGCTTTACATAAACTTTTGAGTAAATCAATAACTGTACCTGTTATCCCTGTCTGTCGCTCCTCTATGTTTTTGAAGCTTGCATGCGCAGCTTCAACTATTGCTTTAGTCATCACTTCCAGATCATCGTTATCCAAGCTAATGGTATTTGCATTTCTATTAGTTTTTCTCTTCTTCTTCCTCATGGACTCTACATGTTCCGTCTCAGAGTATTTTATTTAATTCTTTATGTCCGGGTCTGTCCGAGTTGAACTAGAACAACTCTATGTTGGGTATGAATCCTCTGGCGGATTTTCTTCGTCATTTCCATTGTCTGGCGGTCATCAATTCTCTTTTGCAGTTTTTCTTCCTCTTGTTGCAGTTAATCTTTTGGAATAGGGACGCACCATTCATCCGACCATTCATCGACAATTTCTTCAACTTCTTCCTATGTCATTGTGAATTATGACGCCAACCATTGGCGATGTGGGTCCTAGCATGGTTACATGTTGACGCTATGCGCGCCAATCTTAAATCTAACAACTTGACGGAACTGTTTGACAATGGTGTCATCCAACCTACACATGTTCCTTACCTAATGCATTATAGCTTCCCCATGCATAAAAAATTCAACATTATTTTATCTCTGTCGTGTCTTTCTATTCTTGTCATACCAAAGGTTTGGTATCGTGCTCCTCTGCAACTCACCGGAAGTTCTATCCCTTGGTAGTTCAGTGGATCCGACCATGCAATAAATGAAATTAAAATTAACAACCAAGAGTAGCGAAATTCCATACCCTCCTCCTGCAACTTAATGGCATCTTGCAACAGTTCATTCAACAAGAATTGTGACTAATTGATCTAAACTCCCTCTGCGTGGATTTTAGCCAGCGCTATCATACTTGTAGTACATTGGGTTGGGCACATCTTGCGCAAAGCGAACGGTATAATCATTGATGAAGGATATCATAAATCCTATGTTCTCTCTCACTATGTTGTTGATGCTTATTTATCCTTCCTTAGAAGTGGCATTGGGTCCATTCCTACGAATGATATAATCTATCGATGCTTCTTGATCCTTCCTTAGAAGTGGCATTGGGTCCATTCCTGTGAATGATATAATCTATCGATGCTTCTTGATCCTTCCTTAGAAGTGGCGTTGGGTCCATTCCTATGAATGGTAGACCTGTTATGACTATAATAAGTTCCACATATACATATATAATATTTCCAAGCCATAGGAAACCACCATGAAAGAATACCAATAGTTTCTTAACAAAGGTGTTTATCGATATGATGCGGCCAAAATGCGACATATATAGAAATGATAGTATACCAGACAGCTCCTGCCCTCTAGGTCACTTCACTGGGACAAATCTCTTCAACGCATCTGGTTTGTCTTGCATAGTCACCATATAGTTTTTGTGGTCCAAGGCTTTCTGCTTCTTTGTGTCATGGTTAGCAAATGATAACTTTCGTAGGTTTGGTAAGATATCCTTTTAAACCTTTACTCCTTTTGGCACTAATGATGCTATCAGCGGGGCCCTTGTTCATTTTGGGATTGTGACTTTCGGTGCATCACTACATCTGGGCGACACGTAAGGTGGCAAAAAATTTCTTGTCTCAAACTCTTCTTCCTCTGATGGGGGTGACGTTGGGGTTGTCGATGCTTTTCCCTTCCTCTTTCGGTTACCAACATGGTTGCTCCATGTGGTTCCAAATGGACCTAATTTGTTTCCATGCGCTTTTCCTGATGACCTAACTGGATTTGGCTCCCCTACTGGAG
Organism: Pseudotsuga menziesii; assembly: GCA_001517045.1. Lineage (NCBI taxonomy): Eukaryota > Viridiplantae > Streptophyta > Pinopsida > Pinales > Pinaceae > Pseudotsuga > Pseudotsuga menziesii. The sequence continues at coordinate 776,760 of LPNX010477656.1, forward strand.
CAGTTTGTTGAAAAGGTTGTGTAGTCTATGCAGTAGCTGGTGTGGTCTATGAAACTACTGGCCCAGTCTATGCAGCAGTTGGTGTGTTATGTTCAGCAACTAGTGGAACCTCTGCCTATGGTGGAACATCACTAGCAGTATCGTCCATGACTATCATAGGTGATGCAGGCTCAAACTCAACTGTACTTGTGCTGGATATGGAAATGACCATGCTACGAATAATTCTCTTTGACTCTCAAGGTTAGAGACAACAACAATTATTCTCTCTTGCAATATAATGAAATGAATTGGATGTGAAGTTTGATAAGATGCAACGGTTTTCACTCCACCCATTCTTCACACGCGTGGGCGATGATTAGAAAAGAATTTGTCCTTTTAGTCACATGGACTTACCATCCGACTCATTTAAAGAAAATTTTATGTATGCCACCAATTACCTGTCACTTCGAATGGTAGTTATTGCCATAAACAAGGACGTGACAAAAAAGCATGGTGCCATATTTCCTCATATTTGGTGAATTAATGACCTCTAGCTTGTCATGTCCAGGATTTTGGTATCTCATGTGACAACATCACACTCCTTGCAACTTGATTTTTATCTTTGCTAAATAACCTTTCTTACAACAGTGGCACATTCCTTACGACCGATTTTCTACCTTTAATAGGGTTCCTTTCTTGCGACAAACCAAGTGTCTTTGCTCAGCATTTTGAGCTTCGCCAGATGCCAAGTCTCAGAAACTTCACTTCTTGTTGCAGAATACTAGCAATCTGCGACCATAACTTTTGGCTTATCTTTCTCTCTTTTCTCTCTTTGTTTTTTTTTTTTAGTTTTTATTTTATGCGACCATGTTGCAACTATCGTAATATGGTTTCAGTTGACTCCTATTGACGAGTCCTCTAACTTCCGTCCCATCTAATTTTTGTAGTTTCACTGCTCCTCCATCCGTGATCTCTTTGATAATGTACAGTCCTAACCAATGAGTTTTCAACTTCCCAGGGTGCTTGAAGAATATCCTATCATACATAAGAACACGACCTCTAACTTGAAATTGTTTGTTCTTAATGTGTCAATCATGCCATAACTTCTGTCTTTTCTTTTCCACATTTTGATGAAACCGTGCGACAAAACGTTCTTCTTCCAACTGTACTTGTTGAAGTAACCTGTCTTCGATAGCATCAACAACTGTCATTTTGGTGACCACAAAAATGATTAGACTCAGTACAATGTACTCCATATGCATGACAACTTCTTTCCCATACACCAACCCAAATGGAGTCTGACCTGTCAACTTCTTACATGTCGTACGATATGCCCATAATAATGTGGAAATCTTCTGGTCCCAGTCATTTCTTAGGGCACTACAAACCTTTGTCAATCCTTTTTCCAAAATTTTGTTGAATACTTCCACTACTCCATTTGCTTGAGGGTGATATGGTGTTGTCCTTCTGTGATGTATCTGAATTCCTCTGTAAGTTATTTAATCAACTGATTAACAAAATGCATACCTTGATCGCTGATTAAAATCTTTGGGCACCTGAATCTTGTCACAAAATTTTCAAATAGAAGCTTGGTAGAAGCCACAGAAGTATAATCTTTTACTAGCATTGCTTCAACCCATCTGGTTAAGTAATCAGTCACAGTGATAATATATCGTGCTCTCGTGCGCTTCCCTGTCATACTGATAGGTCCTGCAAAATCAACTACCCATTTGTCAAATGTCTAGAATGTTATCTACGATACCGATGTCATTTCATCTCTTCAGGAAAGCTTTCCAGTCCTTTGGCAGACATCACAACTGCGATAATAATCTCGGGCATCTGCATGCATAGTGGGCCACCATAACCCTGCTTGCAAAATCTTGTGCACCGTATCTTTTCCTGCATAGTGGCCTCCTACGACACCAGCATGTGCTTCATTTAATATCATCGGGTGCTCGTGCTCCAAAATGTAGCACCACATATGTTGATTAAGTTGTCATTTATGCCAACAATGTATAGTCATTGATGCCAACATGTCTTGGTGTCCCTTGACGAGCTGCTAAGGGTTAAGTAAGTGTCAGTGTGTAAGGATACCTTTTGATCTTGTCCAAGCCCAAGTTTGAATCCCTTGGAGCCCTTGGGACAATGGCAAAAGCCCTGAACACCTTATAGAGTGTTTAAGTACCCCAAAGATGTTTTATGGTTCCCAAGTTTTTTTTGGGTTCCCCAGTACCACAACTTATGCCCTAGTACCCTACGGAAGTGTCATTGGTGGGTTGAAGAAGTTGCAAGAGTCCAAATGACCCTTTCAGTGGTCATTTGTGTTTATTGAATTCATGGTAGCCCAGGAGAAGGTCTAACAACCCCACAGGTGATCTCATGATGGATCTTTACCTTTGCAGGTCTCCTGGTGTGGTTGAGGTGGTTGAAGAATCCTATGAAGCCCCTTGCTTGATGAAGAATCCCTTGGAACAAAATTTGATGGATTAATGGTCCTTGTCCCCTTAAAAGTGATGGCATGGTCATTAATGACTTGATGAAGACTTGGAATAGTTGATGAAGATCTTGATGCCCGTGTAGCCCTTGTTGGGGTTATGGAACACTTAGAGATGGTCATTATGCATGAGAAGTTCTGACACCCACATAAATGGCGGCATGATGACCCTTGGACAACATATGATCATTGATTGTGCATTTGGAAATGATTTGGGTCTTGGATTTCATACATATGGTGGTTTGTAAGACCATTATTGTTGGAGCCTTTGATATGATGGAATAGTTTTTCATGATTCCCTCATCACTTGGTGATGGAGACCTATGTGATGGGCTTAGATTCCATGGAAAGTATCTTGTTTAAATATTATATGATATCTTTGAAAGAGTCCTTGAAACCCTTGCATGTGGTGACTTGGGTCTTGAACCATGATGATGTACGGTCCAATTTGTTGTTATATGGATATTGGGATGTATATGGTGGTAGATCCCATAGACGTGCCTTGATATGTTGAAGAAGACTTTGAAACTCTTGTAGTCAATGGTATGGTATATGGCACCCTCATGTGTGGGGTCTTTGGTGTCCTGGACATATTGAAGAATTTAAGGGTATTATTCCAATGATTTGCAAATAAACCCATCATAGGGAGATAGTCCTCATCAAGCCATTTCCATTGATATGTGGAGCATCCTCTAACTCCTTACAGTTGAAGAGATATGAATTTTTGAAATTGGTGTATCCCACATTTTTGGGTGAGCCGACCAAATAAAAGAGAATTTAGTTATTTATAATTTTGAATTTCATGTCGCCCAAGGTAATAATTTTTCTCCACAACCTATATAAATAGAATTCAACTAGAACATATACAGATATAGGAATTCAGCTGGCACATAACCTGTACTTAAAAATTGTATGATATCCTCGTATTGATCATCAAGCATGGCTATCACAAATAGTTGTGTATCAAGAAGATTATATTCCATACTAGTAGGTTCTTCTCCACTTTTGATCCTTGAAAGATGGTCTGGCCCCAAATTCAATCGACGAGGTTTAACAATTCTCTCAAAATCAAATTCTTGGAAGAGGAGAAGCCATCGACAGACCTCCCCCCCCAACACTGGCTTATTGAATAGGTATTTCAATGCAAAATGGTCAGTGTACATCTTGAAGTGTCCTCCTAGTAAATAGGGTCTCAATTTTTGCAGTGCATTTACCATCTCTAGCCCTTCTCTTTCCATCGTGGTATAATTCTTCTCTGTAGTTGATAATTTTCTTCTAGGGAAGGCAATGGGATGATCGATCGATACTTCACCTGGATGCATCGGTACCACGTCGAGCGCAATAGAGGATGCATTGACATGAACATAGAACTCTTTTTCCCATTCTTGAAACACAAGTATTGGCGCAGTAGCCATCTTGTTCTTCATCTTGTCTAGACTTTCCTGGAAGTTCGTTGTCCATTGAAACTTAGTATCTTTCTTCAACATCTTTTTCGTCGGAGCAGTCACCTTCGCATATCCTTTGATAAATGTCCTTTAGTATCCAGTGTGTCCTAGTTTGACTCTTAGCTATTTAATTGTAGTAGGTGGTGGTAGGTCAAGTATGATCACAATTTTGGTTGGGTCAACCAAGATTCTGTCGTGACAGACCACATGGCCCAATAGAGCTCCAAAAGGCGCGCAAAAGATACATTTCTTCAAATTTGAGGAATTTGATACTGGCGACAACGTTCCAACATCATTCTCGGACTCTCTATATGGTATTTTATGAGCCCAAATACTGTTCAATCATCGAAGTAGACTTCAAGAAATTTGTGTATAAAATATTTAAAGGTAGCCACTATGATTCTATAAAAAATTCCAGGCACATTATTGAGTCCAAATGAAATTACCGTAAACTGGAAACATCCCCACTCCATAGCAAGGGTAGTATTGTGTCGGTCCTCCTCTGCAATTCTGCTGATGGTAGCTAGAAAATCAATCAGTGAAAGAGTACATTTCTTGCCCTCCGACATTCTCCAGTACCTCATCTGTAAATGGAGTAAAAAACTGGTCATGTAAACAAGTATCATTCAACTTTCTTAGGTCGACACAGATTCTTACTTCAATGTAGGTTTTCTTGTCTTGTACTACAATTGGGCTAATTCTTCGACAAGATTTATAATACAATCCTCTAGCATTTGATCCAATTCAGCCTAAACTTTTCATTGTATGGTGGATTCAATTTGTATGGTCGTTGCTTGACAGGTTTTGTGTCGTGCCTCAAAGGTATCTTCGTTTCACCAAGATCTCCGACTATTCCTTTCATTTCTAAAAATTTTGTAGCGAACAAATCCTGGAATTCATGTAACAAATCAATGATATTTCCCACAGTCTCATCATCCCAGTAATCTCCAACATTGGCAAACCTTGGATTTTACGACGAGCCAATATTTACTTTCTTAATTTTAAGTGGACTTAGGAATTGGTTGTTGGAAATTCCAAATCCTTCCACTGTGCACATACCTTCTGAATCAGGTATGTTTATGTCAAGTGGGTCTTCATCATTCGGTTCTCCCGTGATGTTGTAAAATTCCATCCAATGGTGGATTGTTGCGTTGAACTGATGAAATTTGTAGCTGCAATAGGGATTTCCTCAAATATATTCTCGTTCATTATTTGCAGTGTAACATCAATTGTTGGATGATCACTTTCAAACTCAAATGTGTGTGTGAATCTTGTAGCTAAATCTTCCCACTCAAGAGTTCCTCTTCAGATCTCCACTAATGTGTACCAACTCCTTGGTACCATATCCAATGTATGTATAAAGTGATGAACCCATTCTTGTTGCGGAAAATCTTGCCATGTCATGCGACAATGCTCAATATGTTCGACCGTATTTGTCAATCCTGTATACTTGCGATCAGTATAACTGATCTCTTCTCCAAATTATAATATGGATTTTTCAATACTGTATACTTGCAATCCCTATAACTGATCTCTTCTCCATATTTAATATCCAATAATATTTTTCATTGCGACCATTCAGAGATCGATTGTTTATATGTACCCTGCCCTCTAGCGAGCGTATCTTTCAACACAAAGTTCAAGGAGGACAATCACCGCGATTCTGTGACTTTTGCTTCAAATTCCACTAAAAAATATGTAAGCTTAGGCATACCTTCATATGTAGGAAGCTCACTTGCTTCTGCTCCTACCTGTCACACAGATATTGTAATTCTCGCGCATCTTTGATTGGAAACTTCATGCAGCTGATTCTGCTAATTTTCTAATGCTTCACCTAAATCGGATGTACAAGAGATAACACTCTGCCAACTTAGCTTTCCATCAATTGTTGGAATTATATAGTCATATCTTGAAGACATGATATTATATAGCCGATCCAGGTAATTACCTTGGCCTTCACTGTTCACTGGCTCAACATATCTCTGCCCTTCGAGTGGATCAATTGGCATGACCACCTGCATCTTTGAATCATCAAAAGACAAGATAATTTCTTAAAATTAATTATGGTATGATTATTTATTGCCCAATCAATCCCCAAAAGTGCAGGATACGGGTTCGTATCATCGACAATGTCTATCACTTTAAAGTTTGCGTATGTCCTCGGGCCTTCTATTTCTACTGGTACTTGCCTCAGTTGACCAATGGGAAGAACCTTCAACTAATTCGCTAATCTTAACTAAATGGGAGACCAATCCTGTCACGTCTTGTTCATGCTTTCCCATGTCTGTCTTGTCAAGATATTGTCATCAAAGCCCAAATATAGAATGATATAGTCCATGTCATAGTCTCCTATCTGCGCAGTCATTCATAACTTGTAACCAATTTTCAATCCTTTCCCAACATGGTTAACTCTTTTTTAAGGTCGCACTTCCTATGGGGTTTATTCTATGAGTGCTATCAATTCTGCGACAGCATCTTTATCATGGATTAGTGCTAAACAACTTTTGAAAAATTCTTTGAGCTTACTAACCTTTTCATTGGTTTCTTCCTAAGTAGTTGCTCAAATATTTTGGGCATCTCTTTTACTTGTCTAGATGTCGATGTTCGATTGGTATCAAAAAATTACGGTCGTACATCCAAGAATACTTCATTTTCTTTCTATACGTTTAGTGGTGCTTTCTTTTGTGCCGTAGGTCTCACCTGCAGTTGTCCATGCTGTGTATTTTGGTCCGGTCCTGTTGCAACAACTCCTCTTGTAAGAAAATCAATATTTAGTTCTCTTGGCTCGACAAAAATCATCTATATATTTTGGTTGGGGTTCGGGTTCAGATTCTACACGAGATTGGGATTTCCCACGGTTTGAGCCTTCAATTTCGCAATCAATTGCAAACACTATTCAACAGTATGGTCAAATGGTTGACAATACGTACATGTCTTCACATGAATTATACAATATCAAGAAAAATGTCCTGGTTGTCCACAGTTATAACATATGATTTGACCTCTGTTACGGAGAGAAATTCCTATGGCTTGGGGTACCACAACAGACAGCTTAACTCCAGAAATCAATCCTTTCCTATATGCAAGAGAAACCAAACAACTAACACTAAAGGATCTCGATTCGTACCTTATTCTGGAAGGTTGATGTAGATCCCCGTTGAGCTTTCCAACTTCAGCTTGAATTGATGAATTGCTTCCTCAACATTTAATAAACAAGACAAGCATACTATATATAATTGTGTTAGCTCTACTCTAGCATATATAATCAATAACATATAAGCATTTGAAATCATCCACGGATAAAATATTCATTCAAAAACACATTATTGGACAGGAAAAGATATTTCTATTGATATAAAATCAAAGATTACAATGAATACAACCTCTATCGGCGCATTTGTGAATCGAAAAAACCGAATCCCCCACTTGGGCCTCCACCACTTCAATCCCCCATCTCTCGATAGCAAGCTCATAAGCAAAAGGTGAGCTTGGGAAGAACACAAAAGTGATCCAAGGGACAAAGGGGATGCAGACTCAAGCACAAGTTCCGGCAACAATGGACTATAGTTCTCTTGCTCTTAATTTCTCATATGCCTTCAATGTATCCAAAGGGTTCATTATATAGCTCATCAATGGGGTAATGAAAGGTCGAATCCGAGTGATCTCATGGCATATGGAAGGCCAGGAGACAAGTGAGTCAGATCCATATCAAGGAAAACTCCAAAAGAATTTGGCCTTTTGCACACATCCCGATGTATGTGGTTTTAGGGGTCAAACGTGCGTATATACGCGATAAAGGGTTTAAAAGTTGCGTATGGCAATTTAAGCATGTTTTTAGGGATGGTCTAGGAAACATCAAAGGAACAAAAATGGTCCATGGGGTCTAAGGAGTCTGCATAGGGATAGGGAAGGCCATAAAAGTGTGATTCACCATGTGTGGTAAAATTAGCTATAACAGTCTTCCTCGACCAAATCCTCCTCCTTATTGTTTTCCTTGGCCTCGAAAATTGTTGAAATATTGTAACTTCAAAGATATTCTAAATGTATTTTACTGAGGTAACCCAAGGGAGATGTTATTATTCCTCTGTCGGGGTGTTACTATTGTAATTGGTCATCATAGAGTCATGAGATAAATCCTCCATTGTAATTTAGGTCATTAGTACCCTAATGAATAATATAAAATATTGTTTGAGTCTTCCTAGGTGACGTCGGCCCAGATAGTTTAGTGGGGCTGACTTGTTTAGGGTAAAAGTCAGTTGGCTCAATGTGTATAAATAAAATAGCTATGCTTCTTATTTGAACACATACACAATCACTTGTGTAGCACATATGAGAGAGAGAGAGAGAGAGAGAGAGAGAGAGAGAGAGAGAGAACAACAAGGAGGAGAATACCTGTTTTGGGGTTATATCTTATACATCTTATATAGAGGAAGTTTTGCTGGGTTTTCTTCCCCTTGAGGGTTTCCAAGGATAAATACTCGTCTATCTTGTGATTATGTTTCTTTTAGTGATTCTGCATATGTTTGTGAATTTGGATTGAACACTAATGATATCTAGTATAGCATATTAAATATTAACATAGTATCAGAGAGGCTAAATAGGACAACTTTCACAAGGTGAAACTCTCTCTCCTCCCTCTCTGAAAGAAATTAGGGTTTATGCAAAATTTAGAATTTGGAAGATATGCTTGAATAGAAATTTGTGCCTCCCTAGATCACATCTATTGAGCCCAGGATCAAAGTTTTTGGGTGGTTGAATCTCTAGGAAATACAAACCCTAGTTTGACCCTAAACCAGAAAACTGCAAAAAACCAAAACCAGAAATTCTACAGAGATGCAACCTCGGAAGTAGGATTTAAAGGGTGGAGATTTGGGATCTCCATAAATCAATTGGACCAACCAAATTACCTCAGTCAAGCGCATCTCCTGGTGAGGTCAGCTTTTCATTTTGAGAAATTTCAATTTTTAGTGACCTACTGGACAGGATGGCCCCAAGCACTAAGCTTGAGGATAAACTGGATGGAATAGAAAATTTCTTAGCATGAAATTATAGGATTGGTCTCATTCTCAGAGAGAATGGACTTGAGAAGTACATCAAGGATGAAGTTATAGAACCAACAGAAGTTGAATCTAAGGAGACGCATGAACAAGACCTGATCAAGGCAACGAGGATCATTGTTGATTCTATTAAATATCACTTGATCCCTCAAATGTCATCTAAGAAGACACCAAAGTATATGTATGATGCACTTTCCTCTAATGTATGAGGGAAGGAACATCAATAGAAATATGTATTTGAGAGCTCAACTGAAGGGCACCAAGATGAGTAAAGGATAATTGATTCAAGATTACTTCACAAGGGTTTCCCAGTTCGGAGAGCAACTAAGTGCTATTGGAGACACCCTTGGTGAGGATGAACTAGTTATGACTGCTCTTAATGGTCTCACTAGACCTTAGGACTCATTCATATAGACTCTGTGTTCCAGAAAAGAAAGTATGAAGTTTGACATAGTATGGGAAGATTGCATTCAAGAATAAACTAGAGTAGCTAACAGAGAATCTCTACTCAGAGATGATGACCAGGCTCTAGCCATCCATACTAAAGGAAGAAAACAATCAAACTTCAATAAAGGTAACCATAAACCTTCAAAGAAGAAGATTCAAAATAAAAAGAAGGATTACTCAAAGTATCAATGCTACAACTATCATAATATAGGACACGTTGCAATAGAGTGCCCATTACCAAAAAAAAGAAGAACAACGAGAGACATCATGCTCATCTAGCTGAAGATGAGGATGAGGAAGAAAGACATCGAAAGAGACTAATAAAACAAGAAGATGTAGATGAATATGTATTATTCTCTGCACTCTCTCGGTATATAACACCTGGAGAAGATACGTGGCTTATTGATAGTGGTGCTTCAAATCACATGACGAGGAAGAAGCAAACTTTATCAAGACTTGAAGAAAAGAACTTTGAAAATGAATCTACTTTCCATCTCAGCTCTAGATAAGAAAGGATATAGAGTTGTTTTATAGATGGACAAGTACTTATGTGGTCCAAATGAAAGACACTTTAAGATGTTGTGGTCATTGGAGAAGAAGGAGGAGGATTGTATAAACTCAAAGAACATCCATAGTTAACCCTTGTCCATGAGACTGCCAAATCAAGTGAACTGTGGCATACGAGGCTTGCTCACATAAACTACAGAGCACTTCCCTATGTGGGAAAGGTGGTAACAGGGTTACAATATCTAAATATTGATCATGAGGGAACTTGAAAAGGATGTGCAAGAGGAAATGACATCAAGAATCCCTTTCTGAAAAGTGAAACAAAGACTAAAGGTACATTAGAACTAACTCATTCTGATGTATGTGGTCCTATGCCCTCCATATCATTAAGTGGATATGAATATTATGTCACATTTATTGATGACTATTCAAGAAAGACATGGACATAGTTCATGAAGAACAAGAGTGAAGTGTTTGGGAAATTCAAGGAATTCAAAGCCTTGATAGAGAACCTTTCAAAAAAGAGAATCAAGACACCGAGATCATATAATGGTGGAGAATACACTTCAAAGGAATTTGAAGCATTCTATAAGGAGGCAGTAATCAAGAAGGAACTAACCACTCCCTATAATCCCCAACAAAAAGGTGTTGCGAAAAGAAAGAATAGAACTATTATGGAAACAGTGAAAACAATGTTTCATGATTAATACCTCCCCATGCACCTATGGGCTGAAGCAACAAGAACAACCGTATATGTACAGAATACATTATCTCACAGTGCTCTTGGATTCAAGACTCCTGAAGAGATGTATACAGGAAAGAAACATGAAGTGAGCCATCTCAAGATATTTATTTGTCTAGTATATGCACATATTTTGAAAGAGAAGAGAACCAAGTTGGATCCTTCTGGAAACAAGGGAATATTTATTGGATACTGTGAAGTCTTCAAATCCTCCAGGATACATATTTCAGGATTCTATCATATTGAGATTAGTAGGGATGTAAAATTTGATGAAGATACAACTCTTAAGAAATATAGAAGGTATCAGCTTGAAGAAGTACATGAAGAGGATGTACCTCCCAGAATGGTAGAAGCTGAACCCTCTCCTGAAATAGTATCATATGAAGATCATGATATGCTAGAACCTTAGGAACCCCCTACTATGGATATCTCTCGAAAGAGAAAACCTGCTTGGGTAAGAAAAATCATACAAGAAGCAGAGAGATATGGAGCTCTAGAAGGTTCCATAATAACAAGCAAAATATCAAAGCCATACTCTAGTTATGTAGCTTTGATGTGTGACCTTGTAGATCAAGAACCCACCAACTACGAGGAAGTTTCACATAAGAAATGATGGGTTGAAGCAATGACGGAAGAATAACAGTCAACAATGAAGAATGATGTTTGGGATATAATACCCAAACCAAAAAACAAAAGTGTGGTATCTTCAAAATGGATCTACAAGATAAAACATGTTGTTGATGGAAGCATTGAAAAGTGCAAGGAAATATTTGTGGCTAGAGGATTCTCTCAGAAAGAGGGGATTGATTATGAAGAGACATTTTCTCTACTGGAAAGGTACACTTCCATAAGAACCATCATGGCACTTGCTTCCATGATGAAGTGGGAATTACACAAGATGGATGTAAAGAAAACCTTCCTTAATGGTGTGATTGAGGAAGAGGCTTACATCGAACAACCACAGGGATTTGAAGTCGAAGAAAGAGTGACTCATGTATGTAAGTTGAAAAAGGCTCTATATGGACTGAAGAAAGCTCCTATAGCTTGGTATGGTAGAATAGATAGCTTCTTAACAAGCTTGGACTTTACCAAGAGTAAATTTGATCCTAACCTTTACATGAAGGTTATGGATGATGAACCTGTCATACTATTACTGTATGTGGATGATCTATTTCTGACTGGAAATCATAAACAAATCACAGATTGTAAGAAGAATCTAGTGGAAGAATTCAAGATGGAAGAGCTTGTATTGATGCATTATTTTCTAGGGATGGAAGTGTGGCAGAGCCTAGAAGGAATCTTTCTGAATCAAGGAAAGTATGCAGTAGACATATTGAAAATATTTGATATGTTGGATTATAAATTCATGGCCAGACCCATGGAAACCAACCTGAAGTTGTTGTCTGATGAGACATCAAAGTTAGTGGATATGACTCAGTATAGATAGATTATTGGGTCATTAATGTATCTGACGAACACAAGGCCAGATATATGCTTTGTTGTGAACAACTTAAGTCAGTATCTAGTTAAACCTAGACGGTTTCACTTGATAGCTGCAAGGCATGTGATGAGGTACCTAAAAGTTACAATAGACTTGGGACTTTACTATGGTAGATATCATGACTACATATTATATGGATATACAGATTCAGATTGGGCAGGAAGTGTTGCAGACAGAAAGAGCACCTCAAGTGGATGTTATTGTCTGGGATCCACCATGATCTCATGGTTTAGTAAGAAATAGTCCAATGTTGTTCTCAGTACAGTTGAAGCATAGTACATAGCAACTTGTTCCGCTAATTGTGAAGCAATATGGCTTCAGAAACTGATGTCAATACTATTTGACATGGAGTTGGACACCACGGTGATTCTTTGTGACAACCAAATTTGTATAAAAATGATAGAGAATCAGTGTTCCATGAAAAAACTCCTCTATGCGAGTATCGATGAGCAAGTTGCTGATGTGCTGACCAAGCCTCTATCTTGAGAGTAAAGTTTCAATATTTTTGTGACAAGATTGATATAGTTCGAAAAGACTTTCCTCGAAAGGAGGAACAATGATGGGACTACAAACTTTCCTTGCAAGAAGGAATGATGAAGATATGGACCCTCTTCAGAAAGGAGGAACAAGTCAAAGATATGGACTCTCCTAAAAAAGGAAGAACAATTTGAAGACATGAACCCTCCTCGGACAAAGGGGTAGTAGGTTGATAATATGGATCCTAGCGGAAAATGGGGAGTGATGATGAGACTGACATCGATGATGGGATGATAGTGATGCTCCAACATGAAAGATGCCAAGTGTGCCTGAAGATATTGACAAGGTAGGACATTCACTTGTGGACAATATTGTCCTCTCTTGAGGATTACAGGTATAACACTATGTTCATGAGAGTGGTCCTTACTAGCTAAGAATGACCCTACAGATGTTACTCTCGCATGGAGAGTACCCACATTCATTTGTGGATACCGTATAATAACACTCACTCAGGCGTGGTCCTAACCTCATTGGTAAGGATTCTCTATGATGAGTCCTTAAGGACAACAGGGCCAAAATCTACATGCGGTCGAGCTTTGCTTTGCAGACATTACTCTTGTATGGAGAGTATACCTACATTTATATGTAGATGCCATATAATAACACTCGCTTGGGAGTGGTCCTAACCTTAGTGGTAAGGATGCTCTATGATGAGTCCTCATGGACGTTGTAGTATAACACTCACTTGGGAGTGGTCCTAGTCCTAGTGGCAAGGATGTTCTACGATGAGGGTCGACATTTGTATGCGGTCAAGATCTGCTCTGCAGACAATACTCTTGTATGGAGAGTATGCCAATATGTATGTGTAGATGCCATAGTATAACACTCGCTCAGGGGTGTTCCTAGATCTAACAAGATGATGATGGTCTACGATGAGTCCTTACAGACGAGAGGGCCTACATCTAGGTGCAGTAAATATCTACATTCAGTTGTAGATGATTCAACTGGTTGATATTATGGACCCTCCTCATTAAGGGGGAGTAGTCTGATGGAGGATTGTATCATCATTGGACCTATGCCCTAAAGTGATAGGGATTGATCATCCTGCAAAGAGATCATGTGTACTATAGGTATCATGGTGGAAAAGGATCAAGTATATCGAAGTGCGGCTACAAAGGATCAAGAATATTGAAGTGTTTCTACAAAGGATCGAGAAGATCGAAGTGCTACTATACAGGATCAAGTAGATCAAAGTGTGGCTGCAAAGGATCAAGAAGATAAAAGTGCCGCTGCAAAGGATCGAGAAGATCGAAGTACTGTTGCAAATGATCAAGAAGATCGAAGTGCTGCTACAAAGGATCGAAAGGTCGAAGTGTTGCTGCAAAATGATCAAGTGATCGTGTGATGCAGAAGATGAAGACATTGAAGAGTAACTGTTCCAATTACTGGTTGTGAAAAATTCCTATGGCGTATATATGTATTACCTCGATACTGATGAATATATTGTCTCTCAGTTCTCCTATGGTCTATGATGATGTTGTCAGTAGAATAACCTTCTTTTTAAGGGGGAGTGTTGAAATATTGTAACTTTAAAGGATATTCTAAATGTATTTTACTGATGTAACACAAGGGAGATGTTATTATTCCTTTGTTGTAGTGTTACTATTGTAATTGGTAATCATAGAGTCACGAGATAAATCCTCCATTGTAAGTCGGGTCATTAGTACCTTGATGAATAATATAAAATGTTGTTTTGAGTCTTCCTAGGTGAAGTCGGCCCATACAGTTTGGTGAGGCCTAATTGTTTAGGGTAAAATTCAATTGGCTCAATGTGTATAAATAGAATATTTGTGCTTCTTATTTGAACACAGACTCACTCACTTGTGTAGCGCATAGGAGAGAGAGAGAGAGATAGAAACAAGGAGGAGAATACATGTTTTAGGGTTATATCTTATACATCTTATACATAGGAGGTTTTGTTGGGTTTTCTTCCCTTTAAGGGTTTCCTAGGATAAATACTGTGTTTATCTTGTGATTGTGTTTATTTCAGTGATTCTTCATATGCTAGTGTTGTGAATTTGGATTGAACACTAATGATATCTAGTATAGCATATGAAATCTTAGCAAATATTTCCACCCCCCTTGGTTAAGGATAGTGTTTCTGCGGCGGATACTGATTCTATTGATATTGTTGTTGAGGATATTGTGGTTGTTTAAATTATGTTGGTGGATATTGAGCAGGCTGATACTGAGTCTGTGTTCATTCAACTTGCATCTTCTCATAATTCTTCATCAAGTAAGTACCCACAGTTTTTTCTTGCAGCAACTGAAGTGCTCTGCAAACTTTCTCATCATGTCCTACTAATTTACAAAACTTACAATACAAACTAGTTCATGTACTTACAATATTCTATAAATACAAACATTCTTTTGATCGATGGCCTCTAGTTTGACATATTATTCACTAAGTCATCCCTTGGGTGTTTATCGGGTCTGGCGCTCCTGCTGTGACATAGTTCATGAGTGCTGAACAATTATCTTTGTGGTGCCCCTCTCTTATACACCTTATACACCATAGGTCTTCTTGAATCTCTTTGCCTTTCTTAATATCTTGGAGCTGGACCATAATATTAGCCAGTTGCAAATGAGTAGTTGGAGTTAAAGGAGTAGCAGGTATACTTGTTCTGGGAGTACCCATCAGGGGAGGTGGCACTCCTTCAGCCGGAATAGTTGAGATGGGGGTAGAAGGAATTTCTCCTGCACTAGACATTAGTCTGCTCACAGGAACACCAATCACAGGTGAATTGAAAGGACAAACCTGGACGATCACAGGATCGTTTAGGTCAGTAAGAGGTGAATTAAAGTTTCTTGTAAACTTGTCAGCCTGCAATTCTTCTATCTCTACTATGGTTGTATAAACATGGTTTGTCCTAAGTTTTGGTTCACTCGAAACTTCACTAATTCCTATCGGTTCAAAGGAACCGTCTATTTCTAATCTCTGCCTTTGAGGGGGTGGTGGAGGCTCCACTGTAGTAAATAGAGGAAGGTTTTGCAACCTTCTTGACCTTCTGAGAGGTTGGTCCTCCACGATTGAAAATTTGACTCAATAAAATTCATACACCCTAAGGTCGGCTAAACATAAACAAACCACACAGTAATCACTACAAAATTTTCTAAAGTCACAACAGACACAAGGGGTAAAGATATGCTTTCCAGAAGAAATATGAGAGACAGTTACTTGGCATCCTTGTAGATGTTCTTAGTCACAAGTGGATAAATCACCCACCGCCCTCCCACACCTTCTACCAGGGTTACCTTCCAAGCCCGTCCAAGATCAACCAGAGATAGCCTTCCGGTGTACCTAAGTATGAACCCTAAATGTCAAAGAGACTAAAGGATACCCCAACTATATTGATAGTATGGGGGGACAATCGCAAGCCTGGTTCGTATGCATGGACAGGGTAGCAAAGCCCAAAACCCTATCAACACTAGGCACCACATGGGGCTGGGAGGGTGGTATTGACAGAAGTCCCCAAATGCACAAAAAGCTTGGTCTACACTTTGACAAGGAATCATAGGGTTATCTCCTCAGTCCAAGCCTCCACGCGGCCTCGTGCTTAACTCTCGTTTGAGAGGAGCTTCCCAGATACAATCAACATAGAAGAGGTTTTACCTATCGATTGGCCAACTATGTCTGAATTTAAACACTTGTGGAGAGTTTAAACTCCCTATTCCACAAGTCTAGCTGAAGCTAGTTGGTGTATGAGCCTATAAAATAAAAATTACTAATAATTTTTTAGATTATATCGTTCATTTTAAGGGTTTTTCTTAGTCAAAAGGTAGATGGCATGAAAGACTGTGATGTTCTAGACTCAATAAGAAAAAATAAAATGATGTATAAAGCAAATTGCAACTGCTTAAACCAAATTTCTTTTCTTTTTGCAAATATAAGCTAATGAAATTTAAACTAAGCGTGAGAAAAACTAAGACTTATTTTTATAATTTTTAAAATTGTATTTGAAAAATACTGAAAAGAAAACGACTAAGTGCAACTAAATGCAAAAGTATAAGATGTTTTTCTTCACTTTTTTCAAATTCTTCAAAAACTACAATGCAACTAAATGAAAATTCTTTGAACAAGTTTGAATAATCAGAGCATATAATAACTAAAATGAAGTATAAAGGACCCAAAATAACCAACTTCAACCAATCAAGAAGAAGAGTTGGAAAAAACCTAACTTGGAGAAACTATTGAACTTGAAAAGTCCACTAGATTCACAAAAGAACAAATGCCAAACTACCACTACAAAATCTAGTACATAATATAAAGTATCCAAAGCCCTGATCACTGACCTAGACACAAAGCACTGAACTTATCAACCAAGCAGGAGGACCAACTTCAAATCACTAAATGAAAGAAAGTTCAAACAAAGAAAGCTCAAAGGCTTGAAAACAAGAAAAAGGTGTGACATGCAAGACTTTAGACTCACAAAGTCACGCCAACAACAAAAGACCCCTAAGCAAGCAAAAAATCAAACAAGACAGGGACAAGCAAACCCTACCCAAATTTTATGCCACTACAGGATATAAGTGACTGTGTATGCAGGAAACCCGCGTAGCATACACGACTATCTTATAGAGAAACATGCGTATACAAGGTGATATACGCGACTGTGTATAATAGCAACCCGCGGATACAACTATTTTTTTTTCAAAAAAGAAAAAAAATAGTAAAGGCTTATGGGCACACTACACTGTAAATCAAAAGAAAGATAAAAACACCACACTCAGAATCAGAACAAATACTGGTAAAGAACCTACAAGATAAACCCACAACAGGCTGGGCTCCCCAGTGGAGTTTCCAGTTCTGTTGTACAGGACATTTCACCCTTGTAACCTAGGGTCTGGGGTTACCAGCTTACTATTTGACTTGCATACAATCAACTTTTATAGAAACTGGAATGAGAATAGGAAGATATCTTGACTTACCCGGTTTATGACGGTTGATCCAAGCTTGGTCTTCTCTCGCTCCAATCTTCTTCAAAGCTTCTAGGGATGCTTCTCTTCACCTACAAAGAGCCAATTCTTCAAGCAATATCTCATATATATATAAATCAGAGGTTAGATGAAAAGTATATTAATAACATCATTGAACATATTCATTAAACCAATATACATGTGACAAGCATAATACAAGATTGGAAGAATAATTCTCTTTATTAACAAAAGGTGAATAGGTAAGAATACAACCTAGCTTATGACACAAGGACTCCTCTACAACCAAGGACTCTGAGTTCTACTATTCTAAGACTCTGAAGGTATACCACCAGCATAACTTTTCTCTCCAAAAATTGATTGGTTAGCCCCATCTCAAGGCCTCTATTTATACTTTGGGAAATAGAGAGGTTTTGAAGGTTAGGATGGTTGAGACAGTTGGGATAGTTATGGATTAGGGCCGAAATAATCTCCTCTAATCGTGATTTATATTTTTTAAGGTCGAATTAAGGTATATGCGAGTATTAATATAGGAAACTCGCGTATGATACGCGTGTTGCTCAAAGGGAACTCACGTATGCAAGGTATACGTAGGTTGCAATGCATATACTCACATATGATACGCGAGTTGCAATGCACATAGTCGTGTATGCAACCCAAAACTCAGAATAAAAATATATAAGGCTGGTTTGAGGATAATGCATAAAAGGTCATGCACATCTATAGTGTTTTGGCCACTTCAATCCAAATTGTCCTTTTGTGTACCGACATGATGAATGTCAACACTCAGACGGAGAAGAGGCATTTTGGATGATAACAAATATGCATCATTCCTACGTCAGTTTCTCGAATCGGCGAGGATTCTAGCTTCATGGCTATTTCCATATCTTTTGCCTACGACACAATATTTTGTTGCATCAATGGTATCCATATGTGTGGTAACAATGCAACAATAATCCATTCCTTATGTTGTACATTCGACATTTGGAAGCTTACTTTGGCCATTAATGTCTTGAATCTCTGGTCAAAGTCCCAAACAGACTCTATATGTAGCTGTTTGATTTCTTTAATCTCTGTAATGCACTACGACTCAAACTTCGGTTTCCTAAACTCACATATCATTCCGATCCGAATCTGGTTGACCCCTTTTATGTGTAACTCCTATTGGCACTATAAAAAACTTCATGTACCAGTCTAGCAAATGACCTTGTAGAGTCGTGACCATATGTGCTCTCTTTATGTTCTCATATTGGATTTGTCACACAATCCATACGACTTCATAGAGAAACCAATGTTGCTTTGGGTCTTTCAACCCATTTCCATTAAATATTGGCAACTTAGTGTCTGTTCCAGCCATTATGTTGGCTCTTGATACACTTGGATTTTTTTTTGAGTTATGGGAATCCCTTGTCCACTATTTACAACATTAGTGCTATTTATATTTACATATCTACTTGGAGACAAGTTTGTAGATCTTACCTTTGGCGATGTATGTGGTGTTGTAGGTGTACCGTACTCGTGCTCTGATCTTGGAGTTTCTACTCACTCTTTTGATTCTTCTTCTTCAGATATGGGTTGATATTCTTCTTCCTCATCGCAAGAACCTTCGTCAACGTGCAACACGAGCTCATAATCTTCTTATCTAGTTGTAATAGAACTTTGTATTCCTAGCAGATTCTTTCTTCTCTTTCTCAACCTAAATCTTCTTCCGCTTCTTAAACAACCACTCTCTAGTTCAGTTCCGCTATCCCCAGGGAACATCTCAACATTGTTTGCTCCATTTTTCACACAGTTCTTCTGTGACATGTCTAACCTTCTTCGCATCATTTTTTACTATTACATTCATAAGATTCCTTTTTCACATACAAGCATCTTTATCCAAGTTTCTTAGGGATGACAAATATCTTTCACGAGGTCCTTGGAAAAATTTATGCTCTGCCTTACTAGATGAGGTTATTGTATCGAAAACAAACTCAATAACGCATCCCTCCAAATTAATGTCTACCCATAAATCAACAACCCTCGATACAGGGTTGCTCACACTTTTTAGTCACTAAATTAGCTAAGGATTCCACTCCGTCGGTGCTCCTCCTTGGAAGTTTCTTTGATGGGTTTCCAACCTAGACAAGCACTCATGCAGTACAATGGGGAATTTGGAAAAAAAAATATTATGAATATCCATGTAGAGGTATGAACCCAACCACTCTGTTGGGCTCCACCAAGATACTGTACTCTCATCTCGCAAAAATTCTAATGCTGTGAAATCCACCCAATCTTGGATTTCAGGATTCGTCGGATGCCACAACATATCCCTCACCAAAATGATTCAGTCTCGATAATGGAACCATTTGTTGGAATTCTCGCATCTCTTCGACCCAGGTTCAGTCCCTTATTCTCTTACGCACAACAAATCCCAATATATCGACCCAATAGAGAAAATCCCAATTGGAAACACTTGCGACGCAGATGCAATCTCACCTGAGATATATTTCTATGGGTAACTGTCAGAACTAGGTTTCTGCAGTTGGGTGGGGGATTCTGCGTCCCTTGGACTTCTGCCAAGGTGCTCAAATGAAGCATGTGGATAGATTATTTATTCCTACTATGCACAGATATACTGCGACACACTTCTTCCTTTGTAAATACTATAACAATAACCTTAGTGTAGCCTAGGTACATTCAACTTATAAAAGTGTGAATAATATATTTAAACTCATTCATAGGCATTTACATCAACATTCCTTCACAACAACATATACACATGTGACTTAAACACATTCAACATTCACATAGATAACACAGAATCTAACGTGGAAACCCATCCGGGAAAAAACCACAAATGTGCTCTTCATCTGGCATGAGAATTATATGGCACCTTTGGTCTGCACACTACGTTGCAGACTATGTTCTAGATCTTCCTTGATTATCTATATAGACTTCTTTTTCCTCTCATGCTCTCTTATTTTCTGTCGCTGATATTCATTTACTTAACTCTACTACTGATCCACACCTAGTATGGATCAACTCAGTCTCTTATACACTTATACAAGCTTAGCTGCAGATTCTCGACTCAATGCACTTAGCAAAACTAACAAAAAATACAACAATAACCAAGACGCTAAGCTAACGATGATCTCCTACCAAGACGCTAAGCTAACGATGATCTCCTTTGTTTATAAACTCTTTACAGATTCTTTACATGTCTCTCTCTCAACCGACTCCGTACACTTAGCCAACCGACTGTCTTTCCTATTCTAGTGACACATGTCAGTAGGCACTAATGGTATGACTTACAAAGATACCTTCATACGTGCGGCTTCCACCGACTCTAGTCGACCTCGTACCCACAATATTTCTAACCTATCGATTTCTAATCGTTGCGATATTGCACACCTTTTGACATGGCTCCACTGTGTTGTGTCCTTTCCTTCTATCATGGAGTTTCTTATGTTACAGCTCCTTCCTCTATCGCGACTTCTCTTCTGTCAAAACTTCTCTTTACCAGCCTCTGTCACACCTCATTCTCCTCATTTTCCTTCATCTGTTCTTCCTTCCTTCTTTTAGTCGTTGCCTCTGTCACAACTCCTTTCTATTCTATTTCCTTAGCTCTTTTCACACTTACGTATAATTCTAAGTGAATTATGCTTACCTTTCCCTAGGCCAACAACCCTTCAAACCAAGCTTTAGGAGGAAAGTTGGCTTCTTTCCTACCACTTCTTTCCTACCAAAGAGGGATTTCTCAACAAGTAAATAAAATAGGCAGAAATATCTTTATACAAACTAAATCAATAATAAGAATGGCTAAAACAAGACGATACCATTGGGCATGGATTCAAAATAATGAATTATTAAAGAGGAACAGGGCTTTTGCAGTACAATGTTTTCCACAAGGGTAGGATAGCTATTCTTTTACAATCAAGTTCTTGATTGTTGGTGGTAATAGAAGAAATATGAATGGTCCATTAATATGGGCACCATAAAGATGAATCCAATATTAACTTTAGAGGAAATATGTTTTTGAATACTTGAACCCTATGAACCAGAGCATAAAAGTATGAACTCTGATTCAACTCAATCTCATTCAAGCAAGAAAATATAACAATATGGAAGTAGATAACATGAATAACATGCACATGAGAAAAGGAAGTACATACTATAAAATAACAACACGAGAATCTCTACTTTGAAAAGTTCTTGCTTGGCTCTACAATTTTTTTTATTAAAGTTGAAACTGCTCAGTACAAAATGAGTCTCACTCTCATGGGTTCCAACCTCAATTACATTGTAAAACATGCATTTATACATAAAAAATCTCCTTGATATTATACCTAACTACCTATTTTCTGAAAATAGTAATCTTGTAACTGCCTTATTACATCTGCCATACAACTAAAAACTAAATATTCCTAAACATTAGGAAATCCTTTAATTCCACATTAAAGTAGACTTTAACATATCCTTTGCTTCGAATATTTTGGATGAGTGTCTTCATTGATGCAATTTATACTTCATCCTCCCAAAAATTTCAATTGTCTTCCATTGGTCTCCAAAAGGTACTTCATGACTAGTCATTTCTTTAGCCAAAAATCTTAACTCCACATGATATACATAAGAAATAAGAGACATCTTGGCACCTATCATTCTGAATTGATCCAAAATTTCAAAATCTATTGCAAGATTTTCAATGATAACCTTCCCTGTCAAGGACTGGGTCATATCTTCAAACTTTTTATGATCCATTCGTGCTTGAACCAATGGAGTTTGATAACCGGACTGGGGAATTAATTTTCCTTCTTCAACCCAAAAAGAGGGCAGTCCTTTCTGAAATAATTTTGTAAATAAGCCTTTAAAAGAATTAACGTGTTGTAACATCTGATCTGCTTTTGCTTGGACACTCTCAACATGATGACGTTTTCTAATAACTTTCCTTACCCAAGTTATCAATGTGATTCTATCTATGATCCCCCATTGTTTTCAATTCCTCTTTTGAGAGAGTATTGATGAAATTGATGGTATTTTGAGTTGTCTCTGATGACCTTTTGTCTAAGGTTTCTTTCATTGCTGCACAACTCTGTCTTTCTATATTGATCATTGTTTCCTTTTCTTTTATAAAATTTAAATAGGGCCTCATTTTAGTAGCTTCAATGATAATCATGTCCCAAATTAAATGTCTGTCCCCCTACTGGCAATTGTCCTGAAAATTTTTATGTTAATTTTTCATTTTTCTCAAGTAACTCTTTACTATTATTCTCAAAATTCTTCCTTTATTCTTCTTTTGCTCTGACTGCTTCAACTTGCTTCTAATTTTCTACTTTTAATCCTTTGATTTCTTCTTCTTTCAAGATGACTTTAGACATAGCTTTAACTATACCCTCTGAATTGGTTTCCACACTTGGCTGGCCTATTTCAAATTATTCTTTCTTTTCCTTCTCCACTTTCTTTTTCCAAAATCTTTTGATTTTCATTCAAAACATCAATTTTAACTATGAGGAAAGATTTTTAATTGTCCCATTTACATTGTTCTTCAACAAATATTAATAGTTTTTACCTACTATCATTCAACTATTGAGATAAGGTATCCTTTTTTTTTTTAAACTGTTAATTCATATGCCTAAATTAACTGAGTAGTTGGAATCTTTAATTTATTTTTCAGCAGTTGAATTGTGTTTTTTTTTTCAACCAATTTTTTCTTTGTGGCATGTCCTCTCTCTGGTTCACTATCCATAGCCAAAAGGTCACCCTAAAGCTTCTTAATATGCCGTTGGTAAGTTTTATTTTCAATTTTCTCTTGCTTTAATTGATTTTCCAATCTTCCCAATGTGGACTGCAACTTAGAAACTTTCAAAGTAGCCTTTAACAAATCAATATAAATTACCTCTCCAATTTGCTTATGCAATGAATTTTATTGGGCCTAGAATCTTTTACAAATTGATCCTCATCTATGAAACTCTGTCATGAGAGGCCACTGCTAAGTTCAAAGTGTTTTTCACGTGATCTTTAACAGTTATTAGTGAAACCTCTTTATCTGAAATATCTCTCTCTTTGGGAAAACTTCAAAGATTTTTGAGAAGAATATTTCTTTCCATGTCCATAATTAGCATACAAGTCATTTATAGACTTGTACCTGTCACTAGAACCAACCTATTATACCTATGCTAAACTGTATTCTTGAATTTGAATGACTGTGCCTTGAACTTTTCCCTTTTCTTTTATCTTCTTGTCTTCTAATTCAACAAGTTCTTTGTTTGAGTCAATTTTAGGTCTTTTTGTAGGATCCTCATCTTCATCTTCAATCTCAATTGCTTATGAAAAGATTCTTTTACCAGTAATTTCAACTTTACTAGGAGTTGGTACTAACATGGTAACATATTTTATTAAGGCAAAGGGGTTCAATTCCAAGCTTTCTAAACTCTCTACACTTGATTGATATTCCATCATATTGGCTCTTTCATCCAATCCTTCTATCTCTTGGTGATCAAAGGCCTTATTCTTATTTTGTTGTCTCCTCTATGATATAATGTGATGATGGTCATAATTGATCTTTGATGCTTTAATGAAATTAATGTCTTGCAACAATTCTTCAATCACTAGGATAACAACTTTATTTTTCATAATGAAAGGACCCACTTTCAATGGAAACTTAATCTCTAAATCTTTTCCAAAGTTCAAAAAATGTTCATTATCCACAATGGGCTTATCTTTGATCAACTCCAAGGAAAAAAAACTCTTGGTGTCAAAAATGTAGGTAAAATACAAGGTTCATGAACAAAACCATAGATCTTGGTGATAATATGTTCTTTTAAAAGGAACCTGTCTCCAATTCTTCTGTCATGGCTGAACTGTATCACTTCTTCCATTTCTAGTAGAACTCTGGGAAGCTTTGCTCGAAAATTCATTCTATATACTTCTGACATTATGAGGTTCATAAAATTGAAAGTATTATTTCTGATCTCGGAAGTAATTACTATTTCTAGAAATTGTAGATTTTCTTCATTGAAAAACAAGAACATTATGACCAAATAGGATTGAAACCTGAAGTGTGTGGTCATGTGGAAATTCACTAGTTGTAAATGAATATTTTCATCTAGGAATTCATCAAATTTAAGGCAGAAATATTGACTAGGCTCATACTCCAACTGATGCAGACTCAACCTGAAAAATAAACTTAAAATGGTTTCAGGAACAAACCTGTCACTACCCAACCCTAAAAATTGACACAATCGGGAAAGACCATACTAGGATTCTTCTTTAAACAGATCAATATCTAGAGGGCAAGGTACATTTTCAATGAAGACATTAGGTTTAAGGATTTTAAATAGAATTGCTTATTGTAGTTCTACAATAACATGTTTATACAACTCAATTACATTTTCTTCCATGAAATCTTCAAGGTTTTGGGAAAATGACTACAGAACCTCTAATGGATCTCTAATGACCAGGGAATTTATGGGGAAAATGATTTTTAACTGGTTAGAGTCCATAATAACTCGCTGTGACTAAGAATAATTAGATGCACACCACATGATGCAACTAATAAGCTTTGATTCGATTCACAAGATCTAAATACCATGCAAACACACGAGAGTGAAAAAAATAACTATCTTTTTATTCATTCTCCATCCTAACTATTACAATGAAGCTCCAATCATTTATAACTACTATCTGAGATTTTTGAAAATTGCTAATTTTATAAAATTCTTGCATGGCTATGAAATTGAACACTAACTATATGCTAACTAGAGCAACACTAGTTTTCAACTCGGTTTTCTAAATAGGTTTTAAACTGAGAGATAACTGTTAATTACAAATAAAAAAAACACAAAACACTAAAACCTCAATTCAAGGCCTTATATGAAGGAATTTGGCCTAAGAAAAGTGTAAAAAAAATCCAATCAAAAGAATCATATTGGCCACTGCATTTATTACTTCAAAAGACAACTTCCTGTTAAATTTGAGCCCAAAAGGATAACCGAGTTAAAAGTTATGACCCTCGGAAATCCCTGCGTTTATTTTCTTTTTTTTCTTTTCTTTTCTCATTTTTTCAGCCTTTAGAAATCACTACATCATTCTCCTCTGGTTGAAAAGAACGCAACTCCTACAAGTTGTTTTCTTTAAATGTTGCCACTTAATAGTATCTAGATTCAACAAGTCCCCCCTTTGTAATCCATGTACTCTCTGTTGGTGCTAAGCCTTCCCAGTGGACTAGATATCAGTTGTATTGACCTTGTCGAGTATGAAGGGTCTCCTTATTTAAGATATGAGCAATATTTTTCCTTTTTTCTTTCTCGAAATAGCCTATTTCCAATCCACCCCTGGCTCACTTTCATCGCCCACACTGTCCCCATGGAAGATATATAAGTCAGAAACATTAAGCATAGGGGAAATATTAAGATCAGGTGGTAAATCAACCTTATAAGCATTGTCATTAATTTTCTTGAGAATCTTGCAAGGACCGGTTTTCTTATACTTCAATTTGTGGTAGTTTCCTCTAGGAAACCACTCTTTTCGTAAATAAACCATCACCAAATCACCTTCATTGAATATGTGGTGTTGTCGATGACCATCTTTTATAATTTCATTTTGCTCATTACTGGCTTGCAGCTTCTGTCTCACTTGTTGCTGCAACTATTGAATGTGTTCCCCAAATGCTTCCCCATCATCACTGATTCTATCACCAAGCGGTAGCTGCACCAAATCTAGTACACCCATAGGATTTCTACCACAAACAACCTGAAATGGAGATTTCCCTATAGATATATTTAGTAAACTATTGTAGGAAAATTCTGCTTGAGGCAAAGCCAAGTCTTACTGCTTGGGATTCTCTCTGACAATGCTCTGTAACATGTTTCCCAAACACTGATTTACTACCTCAGTTTGTCCATATGTTTGGGGGTGATAGGCACTACTGAACTGTAATTTAGTCCCCATTTTCTTCCATAATGTCCTCCAAAAATGACCCAAAATTCGAGTATCTCTATCATAGGTAATAGTTTTTGGGACACCATGCAATCTAACGATTTTAAAAAAAAACAATTATGTCACCTTTGATGCATCATTAGTTTTCTTATAAGCAATGAAATTAACCATTTTAGAGAACCTATCGATCAATACAAAAAT
Organism: Pseudotsuga menziesii; assembly: GCA_001517045.1. Classification (NCBI taxonomy): domain Eukaryota; kingdom Viridiplantae; phylum Streptophyta; class Pinopsida; order Pinales; family Pinaceae; genus Pseudotsuga; species Pseudotsuga menziesii. Next base: position 803,521 of record LPNX010477656.1, read on the forward strand.
ATATTCTTTACCTCGTTGTGTGTGTGGGATCCCCAACACAAAGTCCATTCTAAGATCTATCCATGGATATGTGGGAACTGGAAATGGAATGTACAACCTTGTATTTTGTGTGTGTCCTTTAGGCATTTGAAAAATCCTACATCATGCCACATACCTGGTTATATATTTTCTCATCTTCGGCCAATAATACTTATATTCTATTAAGGCTAGGGTCTTATCCTTCCCAAACTGTCCTGCCAATCTGCTACTGTGAATTTCTCTGGTAATATTTTCTCTCATAGAACCAATTGAAATGCATAGTTGTTTTCCTTTGAAGAGGTAGTCATCTTGCATAAAATATTCACTATGAATAAGATCCATGTTCCTAGCAACTGGATTCTTCAATTGTTCCATAATCTCCCAAAAATCCTTATCTGTCACATAGAGATCCTTCAATACAGCAAACCCATTTACTTGATTTTCCATGGTGGTCAAAATAATAGTGCACCGAATCAAATAATATGCAACCTGGTTTTGCTTTCCTGATTTGTGCTTGAGAACAAAGGTGTATCCTTGTAAAAAGGAAACCCATTTTGCATGTCTAGTGTTCAATTTATTTTGGGTGTTTATATATTTTAAAGCAATGTGATTAATAAATAACACCAACTCTTTTGGCACTAAATAATGTCTCCAATGTCGGAATGCTTGCACAATTGCATAAAATTCTACATCATATGTGGAGTAGTTGTTTCTTACATCATTCATTTTTTCGCTAAAAATGCAATTGGTTTACCTGCTTGGTTAAGTACAACTCCAATGCCTATATGTGATGCATCCCAGTCTACCTCAAACAATATCAAAATCTAGTAAGGCTAATATGGGTGCCTCAATCACCTTTTTTCTTTAGAAACTTAAAAGCTTTCTTCAGCTTCATTGGTCCACTTGAATGTAGTGCCTTTGGTGCAATCTGTTATGGGTGCTACAATAGTGCTAAAATTTTGAATATTTATTTTGTAAAAGGTGGTTATCCCATTAAAAATTATTACCTCGGTTATGATCCTAGGATTAGGCCACTCCAAAATTGCTCTGACCTTCTATGAATCCACCTTGACTCCTTCTGTTGAGATGACAAAACCCTAAAATACCAAACTTTTTTGTAGGAACCTACATTTCTTTAGGTTTGCATAAAGAAGATGTTTTCTCAACGTATTCAGTATAATCTTTAAATGTTGCAAGTGATCTTCTTTGTTTTTACTGAAAACTAGAATGTCATCAAAATAAACGACAACAAACATACCAATGTAAGGTTGAAGCACAGTATTCATCAACCGCATGAAGGTACTAGGTGCATTGTAAAACCCAAATGGCATCACCATCCATTCATATATTCCATCTGTGGTCTTGAAGGCAGTTTTCCATTAATCTCCTTCGCGAATTTGGATCTGTTGGTATCCACTTCGCAAATCAATTTTACTTAAATATTTAGCTCTGGATAGTACATCCATTATGTCATCAAAGGACGATATAGGAAACCGATATTTGACGGTAATTTTATTGATTGTTCTGCTATCTATGCAAATCCTCCATGTATTATCTTTTTTTGGAGTCAACCATGCTGGTACTGCACAAGGACATATAATTTCTCTTACCACACCTTTCTTTATAAGCTTTGTTACTTGTCAATTGAGCTCTTCATGTTGTGTAGGACTCATTCTATAGGTTGCTTGATTAGGTAAGGATGATCCTAGGATAAAATCAATGTGATGATGAATATCCCTTTTTGGTGGAAGGCCATCAGGAAGTTCGTTAGGGAGAACATCAATGTATCTTCTAGTAACTTGGCCACTTCAATAGGTATTGGTATGTCTTACTCGGATCCTCTTTGTACTATTAATGCATAACATAATCATATTGCCTTCATTTCTTTAACAATATTTTTTTATGACAACATATTCTTAGTTTTCCCTTCATGTTTAAGGGGCAATAAGATGACTTTTGTTCCATCCTTCCAAAAGGTGTAGGTATTCTTTGCTCTGTCATGTAAGACTTTCTTGTCAAATTGCTAAGGCCTCCCCAATAACAGATGTCATGCATCCATCAGAATGACATCACACCATACTTCATCCTTATAAGTCTTACCGATGGAAAAATTAATCAAACGTCTTTGATTAATGGTGGCTTCATTCCCTTTTTTGAACCATGCAATTCGGTAAGGATGGGGATGTGTTTCACAGCATAATTTCAACTTATCTACCATCTCTTTGGAAACCATATTCTCACAACTTCCACTATCAATAATAACTTGACATAAAGTTTCCCTACAAGTGCACATGGTTCGAAAAATATTTTCCCCAAAGTAATGGATCTTAATTACTGCTACTCTGTCTTTTCTCTTTCTCGAGAATCACCATTGAATTTCGTATCATTAGATTCCCCCCCATATCAGTGGGATTTCAGATTCAAATCCCTCTTCTTCATTATCAGTTTGGACCAAATTTAAACTGGGTTGATGTCATTGCTTCATCTCTTGCATGTCATAATTTGAGAATTCAAATGCTCGATGACCCGCTACACCACACCTAAAACACTAATAAGATCTTCCTCTGCCACCATTGTAGCCACTACCCCTTTGAAATCCTCTTCCTCGTGGTTGGTTCAAGTTACATTGTCTAGTATCTTCTGTTTTTCCAGATCCTTTGGATGATTTTCCTCTTCTATAATTAAAAACCACCCCATGAAGCAGACAAGGTTCCCCTCCTTGCTCCTCTATTCCTTTGAGAAAATTTTTGGTTTTGTTTTTCCTCGACCTTTAAGGCTAACTGGTATGCATCTTCCACACTGAGGACTGTATGCATGCTCAATTCGTCTTAAATGTAAAATTTCAAATGATTCACATAACTTGCATCCAATTGCTCGTTAGTTTCATGGTGATCCACACGAATGGACAACTGATAAAACTCATGTGTGAATTCCTCCATGGTAGATAGGATTTGCTTCAAGTTCTAAAATTTACAAAAAAAGGTTTATGCATAGTCTAGCAGCAAAAAAAATTCTTGCAACTTTTTTTCCATCTTATCCCAGGTCTTTATTTTGGATTTTCCTTTTTTTGGTATGTCTTTTTGCACACGATCCCACTAGATCTTGGTGTGACCCTTCAACTTTGTGCATGCAAATTTCATATTCTTTTCTTTTTTCATAGGTTTCCATTCAAAAAAAATTCCATGGATTTCAACCAATGTATTAACTCCTCTAGTTTAAGACTCCTCGCATAGTCTGAAACTTTCATTTTGATCCCATCATTTCTCCTTTCTAGATCCCCGAGCATCCTTTCTTCAAAATGTATGTGCTCTACTTGTTCTTCTTCTTCATGTTCTTATTATTGATCTACACCTCCTTGGTCTATCTCCTCATAATATGCTTCTCTTCGTATTATCATAAGATTCTTATCTCCGTATTATCATTTGACTAGCCAACATGTCTATAAGATATTCTACTTTCCTTTGGAGGTTTTGCATATCTCTACGCATTTGAGCAAGACCTGCTCTTCCTCTTCCTCTCCTAGCTATCTTCCTGGTCTGATACCAGATGATGCAACCAATAAGCTTTGATTTGATTCAGAAAATCTAAAAACCATGCAAACACATGAGAGTGAAAAAAATAACTATCTTTTTATTCATTCTCCCTCATAACTATTACAACGAAGGTCCAACCCTTTATAACTACTATCTAAGATTTTTGAAAATTGCTAATTTTAGAAAATTCTTGCATGGATATGAAACTGAACAGTAGCTTTAATCTAACTAGAGTGACACTAGTTGTCAACTCGCTTTTCTAATTAGGTTCATAAACTGAGAGATAACTGTTAATTACAAATTAAAAAAAATCCCACAAAACACTAAAACCTCAATTTGAGGCTTTATATGAAGGAATTTTCCCTCACAAAAGTGTTTGAAAAACTCCAATCAGAAGGATCTTATAGGCCATTGTATTGAACACTTCGAAATTCAACTTCTTGGTAAATTTGAGCACAAACGAATAACCGAGTCAAACATTATGACCCCCAGAAATACCTGCATTTATTCTCTTTTTTTTCTTGTTTTTTTCAGCCTTTAGAAATCAATACATCACCACTCAACAAAGTCTGGAGAATTTAGGGTTTGGTCCGGACAAAAATGGCAGAGATAAGACTTATGGATGCAATGTACATCTATTCCTTATGTTTCTAAGGTTTTTAATCTATTCTTTAGCTCATGAACATGACCAAAGGACAACACTGTGTCGAAAACATCACCATCCATGTCCTCAAATATTTTTTCCAGTTTACTAAACTCCTTAACCTAGGTTTCCATTTCACTTCCACCTTCCATTTTTTTAAAGAATTGGCGGGTTGAAATACGTTCCCTACCTAGAAACTAATGGTTGGAAAGAACTGGTCTGATTTGGCTTCCAAATGTGCAGACATGTTTTTCCTCGGGTGCAAAATGTCAAATACTCTCTTTCTACATGACCTTAATTTTCCTTTTAAAATATTCCAGATAGCAGTTTTGATATTGCGGGAGGTGGTTTCTTATTATTGTTTTTCATCTAGCAGAATGATTCTTTGATCACCGCGTGGCAAGTGGTAAAAATTCTGCTACTACTTTCCCTTTTCATCTCCCTTGCAAGTTGAGAGCGCGGAATGCATTCCAACCGTTGATATTTTCTCCTCCAATCATGGTCGCCGATCTCTTCCTACCTTTAACACGATTCAATGGTAATTTTGCTAATGTTCACCAATCTTATAGATCACACACCTTCATTCAACGGATTCCATGTCTATCACTGATCTCATCTCTTCTCAAATTTAAATACTTGATCCTTTTACAAGATGTTGTAAGGCACTCATCCATCACTTTTAATCTCTTTCAACAAAACTCGTGGTCCTATGGGAATTTTTCTCTCCTTTTTAGAACCTTATCTATTAACTTCTTGGTCATATCAAAACATTTGGACTAGACCTTATATATTTCCCTTAAATGTCTTCAAATCCACTTAGAACAAAATATATGATAACACAATAAGTGCCTTTCTAAGTAGAGTTTTCACTTACCAATAGATAATTATAGTCTTGGCCAATTTCGTTTCTCGAGACCTGGTGGAACCTACATCCTACACCCAATGTGCCATATATTCCTAAATCTCATCCGCATTCATCACTTCATTTTATTACTTAACCCAGTCTTAAGCATCTGCGATGGCATTTTGGGCCTCTAACAAAATCACCTTGTGATAAATCTCCCACATAAAGGTGGCCTCTCGTTGAATCCTTAGTATGTGGGAACAAAATTTCCCTATGGTTCACCTAGCCATCTTCCTAGTGGTGACCACGGTGCCTTGCAACTGTTGAAACCTCCCTCTGCTAATAATGAGATCCAACACGCAAAGGCGAGTCGAGACCCTACTTTCCTCTTTCTTGAGTAATCGTGTTATTAAACACCGACAGCTACAGGAAATCTCCTTATCATTCACCTGAGCAAGGTAGTGAATAAATATATGAACCCATAAGACAAGGGTGAATGCAATGACATCAAAGGAAACGTTGCAATGAAACAAGAATTTGTTATACCCTATCATATACCATTGCGAGGGTGCCATCATGCCACCAATCATCCTCATCATTTCTGTCAAACTCATCATGGTTTTTACTTGCAATCCATTACTAGTTGTTGCATTCAAGTTCCACGACCTTGCGTTATTAACATCACTGTCATTAGACCTCCCTCCTCACTTCTCGATTGGTCATACATGCAATCCATAGTGTTAAGACTTGTGTCATTTATCTTTTCTTCGCTACTAGACATCCCGTCTACAAGGATGGGAGCACTTGTGGCAATCTTGCTCATTCCGATCCAGATCCGAGCTGTGAGATTCAAATGAATTTTATAGGGTAATTATACTTTTATTTAATTAGTAAATTAAATTGTACTAATTATTTATTTGATGTATATTTTTCTTAAGAAAATCTCATGGGGAAACCTAGTGGATCTTACCCCACTTTCATCAATGGCATTCATACCAGACGTGTCGATGTAAAGAAATGCAAATTCGAACCAAATAAATTTCTTGACTTTATATGTATGTATGTATGTATGTATGTACATACATACATACATGCATGCATGCATACATACATACATACATACACACATACACACATACATACATACATAGGGGAAGAAACAAGAGGAAAATTATTGAGAAAACTCAATGAGGATGAACATTGAAATAGGAGAAAACTTAATAATTTTTCTTTTGTTTCACCCCCTACCCTCACCCTCACTATTTTCTCTTATTCCCCCCACCACCCTCTTTCACCCTCAGTGGTGTCATCATTATGGAGTCATGTAGAAGGATTGTTCTTAGATTCTAGATCTAATTTGTAAATATGTAAAGAACAAACTCATACTAAGAGTGTATTATGAGGTGATAACAAAAGTAGTACATTTGTTGGACAAGACACCAGCACAATACGTCTAGTGGGTGTTTTTCATGTACCGAATTCATCCATGATACATCTAGCAAACTTATCAATGACCCTTGTTTTTAAGGGAAAATTTAACAATGTGGAAATGAATAACGAATTCAATGATAATGAATGCGTATTTAAACAATAAATTTAATGATATAGGAATAGACATTGAATTTAATGATGATGTATATGTTTTGTTGATGATGTATGATATTATAAAGTTATATGTGAACTGAGAGAAAGTCATTTGTATAAGATGTTTTCTTTCTTTCTTATGTATTATAGGAGATGTTGATATACGACTAACCTAGACCCATCTTACCCTAGATCTATTAAGTGCCAAGAGATATCAAATCCTTTGAGGTGCAAATTTTTTATCATTTAAAATGGGTCTAGGAGGGTTTGTTGGGGGCCTACCCTAACATCCACATTTTGGGGTTACTTAGGAGTTAGTAAGAGGCCACATTCTTTGAATAAGGCTCATTTGGTAGTTAGTCAGTGTAAAAACATTATCTTTATTAAATAAGAACCATTAAGTGGTTGGTACTCGTTAATGATGGGACAACGAGTAGTTAGGGTTTGGTTAGGAAGAAACTATTTATAGAACAAGTAGGCTATAAAATGTTTTGTCAAGGATTGTTAATGTATTTTCCACCTACTCAAAGGAGGTTTCCCCCTCGAAAAGGCCTATGAACATTGCTCACACTTTCAAAAATTATCAATATGATGGTTATAATTGACAAATTTAATCTTGTTGTCTCTTGTATTTGATTTTCTACATATACAATTCTCTCAATATTGTTCTTGTTCTATTGTTTATGTTCTTCAAGTACATTACAAGTGGTATCAAAGTTCTTTTTTGTGACAATGTGCACCCAAATTTTATTAAAAAAAATAAGGTACATATATATTTCAATGTCTTTAAGCACAAATATTTGTCTTTCGATGAGTAAAAATGCAACTCGCAAAGTATACACATAGAGATTACTAGTGGAATCCCCTAATTGGACAACTTTGTAACCATTATTTGTACTCCTTCAAGTAGTATTGTGTCAAATGGAGTATGCTTACAATTTAATCTTCTGTGTACCTTTAGCTATATTGAAAGACCCCTAGATGTACCTAAAACTTACCTTATATAATCCTTATAGTTGTCCTATTTCTATAGTACATTGAGAACAACACCAGGGAATATCACTCTCGGGTACCATGGAATTAGGTAGCATAACTACGGGCATGGTTTATCTGGTTCACAGTGATGTCTCCAGACCAATGCTCACAACATCTATGAATGGATCCAAATACTTTCTAACCTTTATTGATGACTACTCAAGGTATTGTTGGATGTACTTCCTCAAGAAGAAGTCTAAGGTGTTTGAAACCTTTAAAATTGTCAAATCCTTAGCTGAGAACACTCTTAGGAAGAATATCAAAGCACTCAGATCATATAATGGAGGAGCGTACATCAAAAGAGAATTCCGACATCTGTGTGCTTCAGCGGGTATTCAAATGCAGCACTCAGTCCCATACACACCACATCAAAACGGTGTAGCTAAGAGGAAGAACAGATCCTTGAAAGAGATGGCTACATGCCTTATTGAAGCAAGAAATATTCCACCATATATGTGGGATGAAGTAGTAAATTGTGCTTCGTACATACAAAACATAGTGCCTCACAAGTTAGTGCTTGGGGTCACTCCTTTCGAAGCATTGATGGTACATAAACCCAATGTATCACATTTGAGGGTTTTTGTCTCCAAAGCATGGGTCAAGATTCCAAGTGACAAGAGGAAAGCCTTCCAAGATCATAGTAGTGAATGCATACTGATGGGATATGAAGATGATACAAAGGCATACAAACTAATGGAGATTGCAAATAGGGAAAATTTTAAGAACCCCCCCTAAATTTATATGTATAATAAATGGGCGAATCCCTGTGATACATGGGAAAGTGTGAAGGTTATTTTATGAGTAATATAATACATATATATAATGTTTGGGGAAATCTTTCACAAAATGATAAAATATTGTAAAAATTGGGTGAATCATTCAAAAAATTATAAAGCCTTGTAAAATCATGGTGAATCTTTCACATAAATCTAAAATGTTGTAAAGCATTGACGAATCTTTCAAAAAATTAAAAAACATTGTAAAACCTTGGTGAATCTTTCACTCAACTATAAAAACTTATAAGGTCTTGACAAACAAGTTGAAATTTGACTTGATAAATGTTTTTAGATGATTTTGTATTCACTTTATATTTGTCATGTACTCTTGCACTATAACACCTTGTAAACAAAATACAAGGTAATTTTTTGACTTTAATAAGTTAGAACACCTTACAACTACTTGTCTAATAAGTTAAGTTCAAACCTCGTTAGAGATAAAATGTAGAGATGATTTCATAAAGATTTCAATATACAATTGAGCACTTGATCAAAGTGTGAAACACGTTTAGCCTACTATGCTCACTGCATAGCTAATTTTCACAAATTATGTGGGACCTAATCATTCTCCTGATTCTAAAAATATATCTACAATAAAACTAGTTGTTTGAAGCACTTCCTAGAATACGAGGCTTGAAAATCTCTACTTCATTGCTCTCAAAAAATTGAATGGATGGTTGCATTACATCCACATTGACATTTGCATATTCTTAGCATGAATGTCCCTCTTTTATAGAATGACATGCAATCAAAGGGAATAAATTGTGTAAGAGAAAGACAATAAGTTAATTCTCACAAAACATTAAAATGAAACATAACACCACTTTTGATGTTACAAACTTTACATATAATATCGATGCTTATCTCTACGTATGATTCATAGTAGGGAACATTTTAGAAACTCACACCTCAATGTATTATTTCAATTTCTTCTTCACATTCCCAACAATCAAGGGTGTGTTACTAACCATTACCACTTGAGGTATAACATTATTATGTGATCAAAGACTAAATTTTATCTTCCATAATGATTTCTTAAAATATGCCATCATGAAACGTATTTTGGCCTATGGTATGCCTAGTTTTAGTATGCCCACAATCAATGATCATTCTTAGTTCTATTTTTGCTAGTGGAACTAGGAATGTTTATGGATTCTAGGTTTGAGGTGGGTCCATAATTGTATTCAACATTTGGATAAGTATCTCTCCAATTCCAAGCATGATATTTTCCTTTTTGTTTGAATACTCCTTTTTATGAAGGTTTCCTAACCATCACAAGTAATGCACTTGATTACAACAATGTCTGAAGGGGGAATCATCTCCATGATAATCTTCTTCAAAGAGAGATGCAAGGGAATATGTTGTAATGTAATGAATTACAAATGATCCACCCAACAGTAGGCATTGTTTGTCAGAGACAATGCATGCCAACATCGACTTTGACAAGTTCTGCACCTCAACACGTTCAATATCGACTTTGACAGATTTAGCACCTCGACATGCATCGTAAACACCAACGACCAATGAACTATGACAGATTGTCTTTCTGTCTTCCAGGCATCTATAATGGTTGAAATTTTGGAACCGTTCCAACTTCTCTTGTAACTGAATGTAACGGGCAGACAACGCAAGCATTCTCAACACTCTATTTAAGCATGTACAATATTGTAATACACATAAGTAATGAAGTGTATAACAAAGTAATAGAGATAGAAATAAAAAATATATTGGTTTGAATTACTTCATATTGTTTGTGTGTGTAGTGTATTTCTTGCTTTACTTATTATTAATATGCTTCCACCATAATACTACTCGATTCATACAATTGAATTGTTGTCCTTGTCATGCACCTGGGCGTGCTCATATCATTGGTATCAGAGCTTGTTCGTGCTTAAGTTGTGTGTAGACACTTCTATCAAGGTTACCTAACTTATGCATGTTTAAACACATTCGTAAACTCAACAATCCAAGTAGACACTACCTTCGACCTCGAAGTATCTATCTACTCACACCACTAGACCAAAGATGGTCAGAGAAATAAACGATAGGCATGTAACTAACGAGACAAAGAAACTCATAAATCAAGAACTAGATGAACAATGAACTGAAATGTTCAACCAATTCAATGAGATTCTCATGTGAATCACCTCGACATCAGGAGGATTCTCGACAAGATCCAACTCCGAAAAAAATCAATCCATTCAAGGTGAAAGTGAACTTGGACATACCAAATATATAAGGAAATATTGACACAGAATCCGTAGACAATTGGGCACAAAAACTGGAATCCTATTACTCTGTGAACCAACTCTCATAAGTTGAAAAGATCACCATTGCATCCATAAATATTTCGACATATGTGCACTATTGGTGGGATAACCTATCGACAAAGATGGAGATAGACAAAGACCCCATAGGGACATGGGATAAATTTGTTGAGTACATCCAGAAGGAGTTCTACCTACCCAAGTACATTGAACAACAATATAAGAAGTGGCAGCAACAAAGGCGATGGAAATACCAGTCTATACAGAGTTACACCGACAAGTTCTATCGACTGATGGCTAGACTTTGCGTTCAAGAAGAAGATAAATTGTGTGTTTTGAAGTATGCCAATGTATTGTCCCCGTACATTCAGCAATAGATGGAGTTTTTTTATTGTTGGTAAGCTTGCAAATGCATTCCACTTTGCTAGTAAGCTTGAAGCCAAACATAAAGGAAAATCATGCTTCATGACTAAGCTGACAGGACAAACATCTGATAAGAAGTCACCAACCGACTCTGACAAGTCAAGACACTCTTCTCTGTCGAACCCACCAAAGTAAGACTATGGAAAAAGGCACTCTTAGAAATACAAGAGGGAATGTAGCAAACAAACCCCGACTAAGAAATGGTGTGATTACGACAATTCATCATGGAATTATACATTTGAATGCAAGGATCAGAAGACATTTTTGGAAAAATTGTCTACCTCTGACTTTTTCGACAAAACCTTGGTAGAATATGACCTAGAATCATCGACCCTTTTGACATTGACATCGACCACTCTAACATCCTTCACTACTGTTTATGAGGAGGAGCGATAACGCCTCTTCCATACACAAATATGGGTTCAAGAAAATCCATTGCATTTGATTGTGGATAATGGAATCCAAAAGAACTTTGTTTTTGAAGATATTGTGAAGAAACTAGGTCTTGTCACCACTCCACATCCTTAGCCTTATAATATCAGTTGGATGAAGGATGGACAAGAACTAAGGATAACCTGACAATGCAAACTAACCTACTTCATTAAGCCTTTTGAAGATGAAGTACTATGTGTCGTGGCGTCACTTTCCGTAGTCGACGCCTTGTTTGGGAAACCTTACTTATGGGATTAGCATAGGAGTTATCAGTCATGGCCTCCAAAGGTGATTTTCAAAATACAAAACCAATTGTATGGTATGCCAAAGTGATGAACTACACCAACATTTGCGATGATATATGCTAAAAAGACAAAGAAGCTCATCAACCATGCTCAGTGTTGATGTATTTGTAACTTCGGAATGTATTCACCTGTATATCTTATGTAATGTACCCCAATGTTTATTCCGGGAAGTGTCTGTAATGTATTTGAGTCATGTCATGCCCCGATGTTCCTATCGGGAGATTCAATAATGTAAACAAGTCATGTCAAGTCATTGTGGGTAACCCTCCTATTGTTCAAGGGTTAAAGTCCCCACAGTTGTGGGGCCATAGGGTTATTAGACTATCCTAGAGAAGTTAGCCCTAGGTGATTTATTGTAAGTTGGGGCAATAGTCCCCACCATTGTGTTAAGGATAACCCTCCTTGTTGGTCGGAGGGGCAAAGTCCCCACAAGTTGTGGGGCACTAGGATTATTAGACTCTCCTAGAGATGTCAGCTCTAGTAAGTAATTGTTAAGTGAGGTCGACATGTTGGAGTGGACATTAAGTGAACGAAATAATATAAATAGAGAGTGAGCCTCTCTATTTATCGCACACACACACTCACTCATTGGGGCGCATGAGTGAGAGAGAAGTTGCTGGGACAAGAGAGAGACTACTGCTGTCGGTAGATCATCTTTATGTTTTTGGGTTTTACTTTTGGTGCTGATTCTATCTCTAAGGAAGTTGCGGGGTTTTCTCCTTTATGGTTTCCTCGAAGAAAATTATTTGTGTCTCTTGTCTCTTGTGTTTATTGTTGTGCATGTTATTCTCTCAGTTAAAGATCCTAAGATCATAATGCTAGCTTGAATGATAAAAATCTAACATGGTATCAGAGCTAACCTAAGAAGAAGACATTGTGCAGCTATAGAAGCTAGGGATTATTACTTTTTGGGTCTCTCTCCACAATTCATAAAAAAAAGTATGCTAGGCTGACTCTCCATTGAAGGGCGCATCTTTCTGTCGAAGCGGAATTCAATTTCGAGCATTTTCAGTTTTTGGTGCAGGAAATTAGGGCTTCTTACAGAAGAGGAATTTTGGAGTGAGACCAGCATGGGATTTCTCTCCTCATCAAAATAAAAGTTTAGAGACCTGGGTCGAGATTTTTGGTTGGGTATAACTCCGGGAAAGTAAAACCCTAGTTTGACCCCAGGCCGAAAAAACCCTAAAATACTAAAACTGATAAGTTTTGGTACATTTGCTATATCTAGGGATTGGAGAAGGAACATGAGCTTAAAATTTCACAAGCTGAAGCTAAAATCCTGATTTACACTGTTTCCAAATTTTAGCCTCATATTCGCTATATTCTAGGAGATATGATCCCTCCAAGTTAGGGTTCCAGCCTCTTCTAGGATTCATCCCTAAACATGACACATGGGGAGAATTGCTATATCTCGGGTTACAAAGGTCCAAATGAAATTTCTGAAGATGTTCCAAAAAGGGCACAGAATTTAATTTTTGTGGTAGAATTTTCATACCCCTAAGATGAAACAATGATATGTGGAAGTCCGTACAACTTCGCTGTGTTGAACAATCCTGAAACAGGTCACCTTGGGAAAACAATCATAAGTCCCAATTACTGAAACCAATTCTGATGAAACCTATGGTTTTGGAATTGGGACAGGAGATGCTACCTTAGTGTGAAGCTTAAAACACATAGGAGCATTAATTTCAGAGATATCATATAAACAGTATCATGCATTTCTACAGAAGAAATTGGAAAACTAGGGCTTCCTATTTCAGAAGCTTCCCTCCACTATTTTCAAAAAAGGAGTACATTGGAAAGCTCACCTTGAAGAGGTCTATCTTTCTATCCAGTCAGATCTGAAAGATTACAATTTTTGAAAATTAGGGTTTCTCCAACAAACCCTAGATCAGCCAGCTCCGGAACCAGGATGGACACCTCAAATCGGTAAGATATAATCTTTTGTTATTTGCATTTGAGGTTCTCATTTCCAAGTGATCTATCACATCAACTTGATGATAATATTGTTGAAGTTGACAACTTCCAAGCATGGAAGTATATGATCTCTCTGAAGAAAATGAATTGGACACCTACATAAGTAGAGAGGTTCCAGTTCTAGAGGGAGATGAGGCTAAAAGCCTTACACCAGAAGAACTTGGTCAAGGCCAAGAATATCATTGTTGATTCAATCACGGATCACCTTATACCACAAGTGTCTTCCTTAAATACACCAAAAGAGATGTTTGATTGATTTACCAATCTATTTGAAGGGAAGAACATAAATCAGAATATGACTTTGGGAAAACAGTTGAAGAACGTGAAGATCCAGAATGCAGAGACCATACAGTCATACTTTACGAGGGTCTCTCAAATCAAAGAACAACTTGTAGCAGTAGAAGAAGAAGTGGAGAATGAAGAAGTGGTGATAGCCACCTTGAATGGCCTCCCAGGATCATGGGATTAATTCATGCGAGGAATGTGTGCCAAAAGGAAGTGATTACTTTCAACAGACTCTAGGAAGAAGAAGAAGCTCGACTCATAATAAGAGAAGAGAAGATGGGAGCAACTGAAGATCAAGATCTCACCATCCAAAGAAGATCCCTTAAGCAATGAGAAATACGAAGGACTCAAATCTTGAAGAACCTCTTATCCATCTTAGCATTTGGATAAGAAACGATGCTATTATGAATGAAGAAGATGATAAAGATGAAGGCTCAAGAAGGAGTCTACCCACGAAACAAATAAAGATAAGTATTCAATTGTCATTTCATGATATTGTTTTATTATGCATTTGTTTATATTCAGTTGATGTATTATGCATGATATAATGTTTGCATTAATGACAGTATACTACTAATCTGCATGTGATGGGTAAGTAGCTCATGGTGCTATACAACTCTCCATTGCTACTTATCTAGAATGAAACCTCTTTGCTGACATATTGGATTAGTGCACAATCTCAATGTTGTCCTAGCAGAGATGGAAGGCATCTAGAAAATTTTCCGTGAGATATGGATGAATGTTATATTGGCTAAAATAGTTTCATGATCATATATTTATGCATAAGAATTTGAAATTATGAATATGCCTTATGAAATGTTTCTAACCATACAACTAATGCATTTGACTTGTAGGAAAGATCGTGTACATAATCACCTACAAGAAAATATGGATTAGACTTGTTCTGAAGAACAAGTGACGACAGATAAAGAATAATATGATGAATGCAGCGACATCATTGATGCAGAACCTTCCAGCTATGAAGAAGTAACCAAGAAGAAAGGGAAGACCAGTTCAAGAAGAATGATGTCTAGGATGCAATATCGATACATGAAGGGAAGTTCGTAGTTCCATCATGCAATAGATGGAAACATCGTGGGATACAAGGAAAGATTCGTAGCACGAGGCTTCTCATGAAAAGAAGGCATAAACTATGAAGAGACATTTGTAGCCAGTGGGAGTTGAGACACATGAAAGGCAGAATCATGTGTGCAAATGAAAGAAGGCCTTGTACGAGCTCAGAAGACACCCATGGGATAACACATACATGAGGATCTTGATGAAGATCTGAACCTTTACTACAAGGTTGAAGATGAAAGTCTATAGAGGATGACAAGCTCATAGATAGGTGAGAGAAGAACTTTTGAAAAAGTTCAATATAGAGGAACTTGGTATCCAGTGATCCTAGATGGATACATAGAATATTAGTAGCAGAGGAAGCTACTTGTCACTCTGGTACAGAATGTTTCAGTGCATAGAGTACGCAAGACAGAGGGAGTATTACGCTTCGCTTAAGAGGGAGTGACTGCAGAAGATCCTGAGGTTCGACATGGTACAACAGGATGGATAGCTTACTGATGAATCTAGACTTTACTGAGAGTAAAGCGGATTCCAACCTTTGCTTCAAGGTTGAAGGCAAAAGACCAGTAATGCTCTTGTTATATGTCGATGACATATTCTTGACAAAAAAGAGGAACTCATTAAAGTTGCAAGAAGGAGACTTGCTACCGAGTCGAGATGAAGGACTTGGGGGATGATGTACTACGTTCTAGGAAAAGAGGTGTGGACAAGGGAAGTATGTTGTAGAGATATTGAAGAGGTCCGGGATGATGGACTGCATGACCACACCTATGGCATCAAAGCTGAAGCTATTAAGTGATGCTTCATCAGAAATAGTTGATGCTACGATGTATCATCAGATGATTGGGTCCTTGATGTACCTGACGAATATGAGACCATATATTTACTTTTTTGTGAACACCTTGAGCCAGTTCCTGACAGATCCGAGACATGTTCACTTGATTATTGCAAAGCATATTCTGAGGCACCTGAGGGGTATAGTTGATTATGGTCTCAAGTATGAGGCGAATCAAAGATTAACCTGGAAGGTTATGTTGATTTAGATTGGGCAGGAAGTGCCATCGATAGGAAGAGCACTTCAGGGTGTTGCTTCAGTATGGGATCAGGTGTGATCTCTTGGTTTAGAAGGAAGCAAACCTGTGTGGCACTAAGTACAGCTGAAGCAGAGTATGTCGCAGCTTGTTCAGCTATTTGTAAGGAAGTATGGTTGAGGAAGATACTGTCTAATTTATTTGATCTCTAGTTGGATGCTACTTGTATATATTGCCACAACCAGAGTTGTGTGAAGTTGTCATAGAACCCGGTGTTTCATGACAAGCTGAAGCATATCGAGATCAAGTATCACTATATCGGGAATATGGTGCAGAAAGGAGCAGTGAAGCTCTAGTATGTTACGATGGACGAAAAAATAGCTGATGTGTTGACTAAGCCATTAGCCAGAGTGAAGTTTGAGTACTTCAAGGAGAAGCTTGGTGTTCTCCAGATCGAGGTTCCCTCCAAGGGGAAGTGATGAGTCTGTGAGCCATTCTGACATGGTGAGAGGATTGGTTCCTTCCATGGTCAGATGTAAGGGCTGAGCCATTCTGTCATGATGAGAGGATTGGTTCCTCACATGTCAGATATGATTGCTGAGCCATTCTGATGTGACTTTAGGATTGGTTCCTACATGATCAAATATAAGTGCTGAATGCCATTCTTGGAATGGAGGCACCTAGTCAGTTACCAAGAATACTTAATCTGGGACTGAGGGCCATTCTAATGTGACTGTAGGATTGGTTCCTACATGATAAGATATAAGTGTAGAACCATTCCGATGTGATTGTAGGATTGGTTCCTACATGATCAGATGTAAGTGCAGATCCACTCTAAGGTGATTGTAGGATTGGTTCATACCATTATCAGATGTAAGTGCAGAGCCATTCTGAGGCAATTGTAGGATTGGTTCCTACATGATCAGATGTAAGTGCAGAGCCCTTTCGACATGTAGGTAGGATTGGTTCCTTGCATCGTCGAATGTAAGTGCTGGGCCTTTTTGACATAGATGACTAGATTGGTTCCTCTCATTGTCAAATGTGAGTGCTAGGACTTTCTGACAGGGTTGTGGGATCTGTTCCCA
The DNA here is from genome assembly GCA_001517045.1 of Pseudotsuga menziesii. Taxonomy (NCBI): domain Eukaryota; kingdom Viridiplantae; phylum Streptophyta; class Pinopsida; order Pinales; family Pinaceae; genus Pseudotsuga; species Pseudotsuga menziesii. Next base: position 820,839 of record LPNX010477656.1, read on the forward strand.
CATGGTCATATGTGAGTGTCGGGCGTGCCTTTCTGATGTGATTGTAGGATTGGTTTCTACATGATTAGATATAGTGTTGGGTGGGCCATTCTGACTTAGGTTCATATATAAGTGTTGGAAAAGACCTACATGGAGGCTAGGCCTACAACCAACATGAAAATGGGCTGGCTCAGTGGAACTTCCTATGAAGAGAAGAATCAAGAGATAGCACCTGTGAGGATGATCTAGCAAAGATGTTCCAGAACCATAGATGATCCAGATCGAGTGATGATCTAGATCCAGTGATGATGATCCAGATCGAGTAATGATCCAAATCCAGTGATGATGATCTAGATCTAGATGAAGATGACTTGAAGATGATGAGGACTCGATGATGATCCAGTTGATACAGAGAAGAAGACTTGTGTTGCTAAATTGTGTCGAGAGAATACCTTCCTAGTTAAGAGGGAGTGTTGATGTATTTGTAACTTTGAAATGTATTCACATGTATATCTTCTGTAATGCACCCCGATGTTTATTTCGAGAAGTGTCTGTAAGTATTTGAGTCATGTCATGTCTCGATGTTCCTATCGGGAGATTCAATAATGCAAACAAGTCATGTCAATTCATTGTGGGTGACCCTCCTATTGTTCAAGGGTTAAAGTACCCATAGTTGTGGGGCCCTAGGGTTATTAGACTATCCTAGAGAAGTCGGCCCTAGGTGAGTTATTGTAAGTCAGGGAAATAGTCCCCATTGTTGTGTTAAGGATAACCTTCCTTGTTGGTTGGAGGGGAAAAGTCCCCACAAGTTGTGGGGAACTAGGGTTATTAGACTCTCCTAGAGATGTTGGCCCTAGTAAGTAATTGTTAAGTGAGGCCGACATGTTGGAGTGGACATTAAGTGAACGAAAGAATATAAATAGAGAGTGAGCCTCTCTATTTATCACACACACACACTCACTCATTGGGGCGCATGAGTGAGAGAGAAGTTGTTGGGACAAGAGAGAGACTACTTCTGTCGGGAGATCATCTTTATGTTTTTGGGTTTTACTTTTGGTGCCGATTCTATCTCTGAGGAAGATGCGGGGTTTTCTCCTTTATGATTGCCCCGAGGAAAATTCTTTGTCTCTTGTCTCTTGTGTTTATTACTGCGCATGTTATTCTCTCAGTTAAAGATCCTAAGATCATAATGCTAGATTAAATGATAAAAATCTAACACTCAGAGATTCACATTGATCGTGATCAAGCCTCAACATCTGAGGAAGACCTCAACAACTAGTCGACTCATCGACTAGTGTAGCTCCTGAAAACATGAACATATCAACAATATTCTTGATGAATACTGGAACATATTTCAATATCCAAACGAAGTAACTATACATTGCTAGGTAAAACAGTCCATTGAAATTTTTCTTGCTTCTTCATTACCTAACGCATCTGTTTACAGAAGATCCATTACCGAGAATGAAGAGATTCATAGATAGATTCAAGATTTTATTAACAAAGGTAACATCCTAACCAGACCCTCTCTCTGTAGAATTCTAGTCATCCTCATTCCAAATAAAGATGGGACTTGGCGCATGTGCATCGACTACAAGACCCTCAAAAAGATTTTGATATTACATGCCCTCATCCAAGGATAGACGAACTAATCGTCTCTCTGAAAGGTACTAAATTCTTTGCTAAGCTCAACCTTAAATTGAGATATCATCAAATTCTGATCGAGCCCACCGATGTATGGAAAACTTCTTTTAAAACCAAAGAAGGATTATTTGAATGGTTAGTCATGCCTTTCGACTCAACCAATGTACCTGCGACCTTCATGTGATAGATGGATGACATTATTTGACCTTCCATCGAAAAGTGTGTCATTTTCTACCTAGACGATATCTTGATTTTCATTTGATCATGGTAATAACATGTCTGACAATATCAACAAGTCCTTCACAGTCTTCGACAACATCAACTCTATTTGAACATGGACAAATGTTCATTTGCGATGAACGACATCAAATATTTGTGGTATGTAATCAACTCTGCAGGCATTCACGTTGATCCAGACAAAGTACAGATCCTTAAAGAGAGGCCCATTCCTCAAAACATTCATGAACTAATAAGTTTTCTTGGTTTGGTGATTCTTTATCGACAATTCATACTAGGCTTTAGTCGCATAACCTAGCCTTTGAATCGATTGACTAAGGGAAACGGGAAAAATGTCTTCAAACGGACATCGACACAACAACAAGATTTTGAGAAGATCAAACACAAGACCTATACTGGACCAATACTTGTGTTACTTTATTTGCATCAGCCTTTTGAGATTGAGACAGACACATTGGACTACACCTTGGGAGCAGTGATCACTAAGTCTCGTCACCCAGTCGCTTTTCATTTTGAAACTTTTAACGACATCATCAGAAAATATTCAACATATGAAAAGGAGTTGTATACCATTGTGCAATCCCTTAAGCAATGGACACATTACATTCTTGGCAAAGAGAGGGCCATTCTTACTGACCATAAGCCTTTACAGTTCGCCTTGTCCCAGTCGAAGTTACAAACAACTCGACAATCCAAGTGGATTTATTACCTGCAACAATTCCAGTTGGTAATTAAGTATTGGAAAGGTAAAGGTAATATCGCAGCTAATTGTCTGAGTCAACCACCCATTACTCTCCTTTTTACACTGATGAGTATGCAAGGCTATGAAACCACTACTTGGCCTCAATTGTATTTGGTAGACTGCGAATTTTCTACAATTTATCAACAGGTCCAAACTGACCCGCCATCCACTACTTACTATTTCCTAAAAGACACCTTGTTATACAAGCTTGGGAAACTTTTTGTACCGACATGTGAGCACGAACATAAGATCATTTGGGACGTGCACTACAACAAGACCGTAGGACACTTTGGAGTAGTGAATACCCTTTCCATCCTCCATAATTATTTTTATTGGCCTTCCCTTAATTCTAATGTCAACAAGTACATACGATCATGAGTGGTTTATACCATTGCTAAACTGTTGAATTGACGACAACGATTGTACATGCCTTTGTCGATTCATAGTTGACCATGGGAATCTATATATATGGACTACTTGGTGGGATATCCTACTACCAAACATCAGCATGATGCAATATTAGTAATAGTTGATATATTTTCCAGGATGGCCATTCTCATTACATGCAAGAAGCCTACGATAGTGCAACACACTGCTCAGCTCTTTTTTGAACATGTCTGGAAACATTATGGATTACTGATGATTATCATTTTTTACAAAGATGCCATATTTGTCAACATATTTTGGAAGACTCTCTAGAAACAGCTTGATACAAGTCTCTCCTTATCAACAACTCCCATCCTCAAACAGACAGATAAACAAAACTTGTGAATTGATTGGTAGTACAACTGCTCCACATGTACAACCACAAGCGTCATCGGACATGGGATTAAAGTCTCCCATATATACAACACAATTACAATCGTGCTCAGTGTAGCTCTATGGGAAAGTGTCCATTTGAGATATGTTATGGATTTCAACCCTCAACACCCATTGACTTGATTAGTTCATCGATATAGTTGAACAACACTAACTCTGACCAATGACAGGTTGAAAACGCATTGAAGTTTCAAGATCAAATATGCAACATCATGAAACAAGAATAGGAAATGTTGCAATGAGCTAATGTGAAAGCTAAGGCCCAACACGATAAGCATTGTATCCCTCATTCATTTCAAATTGGGGATCAGGCCTGGTTGCATATCAAGAAGGAACGCTTCACTTGTCCATACAGGAAGCTGAAGCCTTTGCGATATGGTTCTGTTGCAGTTGCAACAATTTCCCAAAATTCCAAAAAAAATTAGGACCCTCCTTTTGCTTTGGTTAGCTTGATTTTATGCTTTGATTTGGTCAGGGAACTTTCAGAAAGAGTTTCTCATGCTGAATTGGTTTACCACCTGTTTACATCTCCCTCTAACGCTAGAAATTTTCCCTTTTTTATCAAGCCTTATCATTATTTTTTAGTACCTTTGAAGCCACTCTAAATCGGAAGTTTGTTTAATTGACTTTCCCGCCACCGTTGCGGATGACTTTTGGCTTTATGTCGGAAGGTGTGGTTATTTCCTTGTCCACCGTTGCGGACGAATTTTTGCATTTGGTTTCCGCCGTTACAGATGGGTTTTCACTTTCCTTCCGATTTATGTGTTTCAGTTGTCTTTTGGCTTTGTATCGGAGCCTTTTATCATCGCTCTCTCCGCCGTTGCGGACGGGGTTGAGTTTTGAGGTCCCGACGTGGCGGATGGGGAAAGCGTTAGGTTTCCGACGTATAGTCATTTGGTTTCCGGCTTGAGTTTTATGGACAGTGTTTATGTTATGAGTGTCCGCCGTTGCGGAAGAGTTTAAGCTCTTGGCTTCCGACCCAAAAGGCCTCCGACGTCCGACCATTAGTTTTTTTTTTTGGTGGGCCTTGCCTATCGTTGCGGAGGGTTTTATGCTATGGCTTTCCGCCGTTGCGGAAGGAGCAGCGCCTTGCCTCCCGATCTAAAGTTATTTCCCGTCCGATCCATTAAGTTTCTCACGTGCGGGCCATATCTATATATTCACGGGGAGGAAAGGTATTATTCTATCGTATTTTTTCTAACTGCCGCGCCCATCGTTGTCATGTTGTTGCCTGGTTCATTGTTTGCGGTACCCTCAGTACAGGTGTCTCCACCGCGAGGCTTGCCAGACCTCTCGGCGCTGGATACGTCAGTGCCAGGTAGGTTTATTTACCTTCTCCCGTTCCTTTGAAGCACGTGTTAAGGATTGATGCGGTTAGTCTTAGTTACGGTGGTTTCTTTCGCCCCATTAGATGTATGCGTATATAATTAGGGGGGGGGTATTTTGACTGCTAGCACGGGTATTTTCAACCTACAGAGCATTTTTCCACCCGCGGCTATTGGTGCACAACCTTGTGCATGGTGGGTGGGGGTTTGGTGCAGGCGGCCGTTACGCCGCCTGCACCAAGCTGCCCTGGGTATGATAATGAAGTATGGGGGGAGGTTTTGTTGTAATTTTTCTATGGTTTTTGGTAGTTCCTCCTTTCGTTCGAGGTTCATATTTCCCGTTTTCTCGAACCCTAGCCTGTGTTGCTCACGCCGTCCCACGCAGTCCATTTGGGCTCGGTCGTTAGAAACCCTAGTCGATTAGAAGGGATATGCCGCTGTTGTGGTTTGTTAGATGGGAATCGCATGGGTAGCATTTTTGCAGTAGGATGACAATAATACCCGCAGAGAGTGAAATGTGTAGTCGGCTTAATGTAAATTTTCTCCTGCGAACTGCACAAGTCCTTGTTGGTTTTAGTCCGGCTAGGCTATTTATTGTTAAAATGTTTGTTATTATAAAACACATGAGACTCTCACAATCATACTGCATATAACTACTGCCGATTATCTCTTTTGTTGATATACACAGACTAAACTACTGAACACTGCACATTGCATTTTAATGGTTCTGATAGTCAGGGCATTTTTAGGCCGTACATGCATGCATTTGCTTCCCTACTTGCTATCACATTAAGACACATGAAAATGGCACATCGCATATAGATGTAGTTTTATTGCAGTCTAGAAGATGGTTGATGGAATGATTTAAATACAACACTGTTTTGTATCATGCTAAGATAGTGTGCATTTGGTTGTAATAGTCCTGTAGTCAGGCCAATCAAGTTATGCAAGCTTATATCCTAGCTTCATGGACTAGTTGCTGTCATGATACACATAGAGAGAATAAAATGCTGCATAGTGTCTTGTGAATGTCTGCAACTTGAATTTATCAATGTTACAATGTTATATATGGCAGGAAGAATTCGAATCCACCATGTCCAAGAGGCAGAAGAAGAAAGAAGAGCTGCTCAGGAAGCAGCCGAGAAAGCAGAGGAAGCAAAGAGCAAGCTCGATGAGGAGCTTCAAAGGCAAGAAGCTGAAAGGATAAAATTGACTCAGCGGTCAGCTTCTGAAACAACAGCGGGGCAGGCTCAGGAGGTGGAGAACCCCGAGGTTCAGACCCCTCAAGTACCTGCTACCAGCATACCCATGGTTCCCATGCTCAGGATGGTCCCTTTTGTGCAGGAAAAAGGAAAGGAAATCCCTGATTTCAACACTGTATATTATGATAGGGAAACAAAACGAATAATAAAGAGGACAAAAAAGAAAGTTGAGGCAGAAGGTCTACCTGGTAAAATGATAACGGATACTGCTATTATGCTAGGGACAGACCTAGATCCGAGATTCACCCTGAGAGCTGGATCTGCTTTTCTTCATGCCTCAGAGGACAATGTAGACAGGATCATGAAGGACTTAGAACTGTCCAAGAAATCCTCTGCTCAGTTGAAAGATACACCGAGGCATGAGAGAGAAGAGAGCAACAGGCTCAAGAGGAAATATGAATACATGCAAAGGGAAATGGAATCCTCAAAAACTGAGATGCAGGCCCTCTAGGTGGAAATACAAGTTAAGGAAACAACCCAGGAGGCCCTAGAGAAAGTGCAGAAGGAATGCCAAGATCTAAAGACTGAGAAGGGGTAGCTACTGACAAAGGTGGAGGAGCTAGAAGACCAGCTGAAGATCCTCCTGCAAGCAAATGATATGCACACTCAAGAACTAAGAAAGGAACATCAGGAGCAGTTCTCTTCTTTGACCACTGCTTTGGAAGTAGCCAAGGAACAGCAAGTCGATCTTTAGCCTCTCAAGCAGCATGTATTGACTCAGAAAACTAAGATGCTGCAGCTGCAGAATGCTGTTGAAAAAGAAAGGTGTAAAGTGCTGCAGATTGACGGCCGATTGGAGGAGATCCTGGAAACTGCATCCTTCTTTGTGGATAGGTCCCAGGACATCCTATAGGTCTCGACTGTACGAATGGCAAGGTTGGAGAACAACAAGGAAACCCCAACCGAGCTACCGACAAAATACCAACAGGCCCTCAAATGGGACTATAACCTAGTGGAGTTTGCTATAAATACTATTGAAGACTTCAAGAAGGCAGTAAATAAGACAAGGGGATTATGCACCGAATTCTTCAGAATACTTCTCAATACATTCAACCGGTTCCAGATAAAAGCGGAGGAGAGGCTTGAAGCTTTCCCAGATCACGATGCCTTTGTAGAGCTATTGCAGAAGAGATTCCAGGAGGAAGAAGCTAAGGTGCAGGATATCAAAGCCATGGCTGATCTGATCTTGAGAAGCCAAGTAGATCACCCAGCTATCAGTATACTACTTCTGGAAGATCAGCTCTGTTTAAGCACGTCCAGGGTCGAGGCTATCAAGAAACAAGCTGAGAAATTTGAGATAAATATTCAGTTTTAAGAACCTTGTACTTTTGAAGGCATCGCTAATGAGGCTACAGCATGGAGAAAGTTTCTGGACAGCCAAGTGGGGCCCTCCTCATGAGGGATTAATCACTTTTGTATTTTGTAACTATTTTGTAAAGTATTTAATAAAAATAGGACGTTGGGAGACGAGAGGTTGGGAAGCCCAAAGGTCACTTTGGGCAGCCCAACAGTCTGACCCTTTTTGTATAAATGTAAAATACTTAGAAGAGAAAGAGGGATTTTTCCCAGTGAGACTGGTGAAGACATATTGTAACAAGAACTATTTCCTTTTGCAATAGAAAACTACAGTTTGCCTATTAGAGAAAGCTTAGTGGAATATTCAAATGTTGTGCTATGGATTTGTTGAAGAGGAACTATTTCGTTTTCAGCTTTATGTCCATTAACTGTGAGNCTAGTTTATTTCATGAAGATTTCCACTATGAGTAATGTATGCTGCTTAATAAACGATTGGCTATCTGATTGTTGAAATATCTTTAATCTTTCATGTGTTGTAGATAAGAATATTAGCTACCTGTAATTTCTGTTTATAAGGCATGAACAATCCACATTACTCATAAATAAATCATTTTCTAGCTCCCCGGGGATAGGTGGATGGGTAGGTAGTTAGTTAGTTTCTTTTTATTCTTGCATATGTGATGCAGATGCTTGTGAGCCTAAGACGAGAGGTCAGAACTTGCGCATCACATTGTGACGCTCCCCGCATCCTCATCATCCTGCATTGTTAGTTAGGCATTTGCATTTGCATACATTAAGTCAAAAATACAAAAACTCGGTGGACCGGGCCGCAACCGGTAAAACCTTTGTTTTGTTACTTTGACCTACGGTAGCCGGACCACAAATCGGACGGATTCCCTATATCAAACAGTCAATGGACTAGTTGGGAACATTGATTAGGGAGAATCCTTTACTGTTGTCGCCTGCGAATTTCTAGGCCCCAACAGGTTCATACATTATTCTTAAGCAAATTGGAGAAAACACTTTCCAACTCAGCATTCCTTCATGCCTAGGTTTGCATCCAGTATTTAATGTGGATCTACTTCAACCATACCACACACAATTTTTGGAACATAACAACTTGAAAACAACAGAACCCGAAGACATCCATCTACATGTTTAAGAGCCTCTTCCTTGCGACACCATTGTGGGAGGATGAATACACCATACACGGATGAACACAATTCCATTTTTTAGGTGGCTAAAGCCGGACAACTCCTAACACAAGGAAAATGGTACTCTGCTACTGAACATACCCACAAGTTTCCTCATCTGTATGGGAAAACAATGGGGACCATTGTTTCTTAAGAAAGGAGGTATGATCCACCTAGCAGTTGGAATTGTTTGTCGGAGACGACATATTCCAACATCGACTTCGACAAGTTCCGCACCTCGATAGGTTCAATATCAAATTCAACAAGTTCTTCACCTCGACAGTTTCAATATTGACTTCAACAGATTCAATACCTCGACACGCATCATCAACACTAGCGACCAATGAACGACAACATATTGTCTTTCTGCCTTTGAGTCATCTGTAATGGTTGAACTTCTAATTCTCTTGTAACTGAATGTAATGGGAATACAACCCAAGCATTCTCAACACTCTATTCAAGCATATACATTATTGTAATATACATAAGTAATGAAGTTTATAACAAAGTAACACAGATAGAAATAAAGAAGATATTTGTTCGAATTCTTACATATTGTTTGTGCGAATATGTTTTTGTGTGTAGTGTATTTCCTACTTTGCTTATTATTAATATGTTTCTGCCATAATAACACTCGATTTATACAATCGAATTGTTTTCCTCATCATGCACATGGGCGCATTCAGATTAAAAAATGCATATAAGAAATATAATACATCATTCCAACCATAAATGTAGTCAAGTGAAATGTGTGGGAAGGATATTCATTTGAATTTTATTTAGTTTTAAAGAGTATTTATACAATTAGGGAGATGGTTAGATTCATTTTACCTACTCCAACTAATCATCCATCGAGTTCATTTACACATTTATAAATTAAATTTATATATTTAATTAGGCTAATGTCTAATTACAATGTATGTTGAGAATGGCCTAAGATGTCTTTCCAACCTCTCCCCCAACCTCAAGGTCATTCTTCTTCTTGAAGAAACTCTGCAACAACATCCTGAGTCATGTTACTCTTTTTAACCTTTCTCTACACTATGGTACATTTTGGATCACCCTCCCTTCCTACACAACACTCTTATTAAGATTGGTTCCTCTAAAATATGAGCAACTTATTATATGCTATGATAACCTACTTTTCCTCTACCTTGTAGCCTTCGAGGTAACAACTAAAAGAAAATTTCTTCAGCTCAACATATCAAGGGCTCAATAATTTTCTTCATTATCTCGTCACCGCATTTTCTTTTAAGATCTTATTTTGTGAGTCATATGATGTCTCTTTCTTCAATTCATTCTTCTCTTATAATTGTAGTGAGAATAAAAAAAAAATACTCATTGGAAGGAAGTTAGTGCTCCAATCAAATGCTCAATCTTTCTACAATAATTCTCAATCAATTGCTCAATGCCAATTCTCTCTCTATCTCAATCATGTTACCAATTGAATGCTAAGTTTTGTGTGTTTAGTGGATAACTGATATTTTTGTGTGTGGTCAATGAGTTGAAATTATTAGTATTTAATGAAATATCTATGCTTTGAAAATCGTAGGTTCTTTACTAGATATATGTTAGTTCTTTGGACCCTCCAATTCACTGTACTAAGATTCTCTATGTGCACGATTTAAATTAACTATGACACAATTGAATTGACTCCATTAGTACGAGTCTCTAACTAATAGTAAGAATCAATTAAGGACTCTTTCCATGTACTAGAATCTTAATAACTAGAGAACAATGTTGTCCACTAGATAATGATTGAAGAAATTCAAGAACCAATCTATTGGTTATGGTTAGCAACTTCTTTTTTCCTTCAAGACTTACATTTAAACCCTTCCTCTCTTTTGACTTAATTATATTTATTTATTTAGTCAAGTACTACTACTTGGCTGACTCAATTTTTTCAATACTTCGATGGATTTAGTTTTTAAATAAAGTACACAATCTTGTTTGATGTACTACATAGCTTGATCGAGTTCAATATAACAACCTACAACTTAGATTTGGGATACTTATATCATACTCATTAGTCTTATTACTAGTGGAAGTAAGTCCCTAAACTATATCTACACCCATGGTCTCGTTGCTACTGAAGCGATGGTTTTCTATGCCATTCTCACTTTCGTGAAGGACCATATTTTTTACTTTTTTTTACTAGACTAACTTTGTAGTCTACTATATACTAATTATTTGTCATGTAACATGTTTTTACAATAGTCCATTATGTATGCTATAAGGAAATGAGATGGTCCTACACGATCAAATTACTTTAATCATAATTTTTAGACTCAACACTTCCATTAAACACTTTTGCCATTTAGAAGATCTTTAAATTTTTTTCATAATAAACAAGTAGAATTAGGAATTGCATAATACATTATTTTTCGAAAATATTGGGTAGTATCAAGGCGGATATTGTTGATCAGGAGTCCTGGCAGGATATCGCAGGAGAAGTCACCAAGGGTTCACGACAGGATCAAACAGATTGTATCAGGGTGTGGACCCCTGCTGGTCACCGCAGGGAGGGGGGTGAACCCTCCCCCCAACCATCTACACAGAAACAACGATGGACATGAGGTGAGATGATGGACGAAGCAGGGATGAAGGGGATATTGGGGAGTTTGGAGAGGTGGAGTATCCTCATCGTTCATCAAAAAAGAGTCTGGGAGGATTCCTACCATGAGCTCATACGATCCCTACTCTCCATACCCACTCAGATAAGGTAAGAAAAAAAGTTGAACTCTGGAAGAGGAAAGCTCTAATAGGAAAATTCATTGGTATATGGTTGAAAGAGAGAGATCTGGTAAGATTGATCAAGGGAACCTAGAACCCTAAAGGGAATTATGATCTACATCTGGGATCCAAGGGTTTCTTTACAATCATCTTCTTCCTTCAATAAGATTGAGACTGAATCCTTGAAGGTGACCCTTATTTCTTTTTTTGGCAGGTCTTTACCTCAAAACATGGAAGGAGGTATTTAACCCTAAAAAAGAGGACATGAGGGTGGCCCCAGTGTGGATCTGATTGTATTCCCTGTTGTGCGAATACTGGTATCTTGAGATCCTTCAAGATATAGGAAACACGCTAGGTGAATTTGTGAAAGTAGCTGAACAAACTAAACAATAGAGGTACACTGGTTTTTCCTATATCTGTGTCTATATGGTCAAAAGAGCTACCTAAATCCATAAACCTGAACTGGGAAGATAGTGGATGCAACCAATCAAGTATGAACACATTCCCTTTAGATGCAGAAAATGTCATGATTATGGTCATTTCAGTCGAAATTTCCCAAAGAATAGCCAACAACCCTAGTCGACCCAACATGTGTAGGGAAAGATGGTGGACTAAGAGGGATTTGTTCAGATCCAGAGTAAGAGGAATCCTATATTTGGTCCCTACCAATAGCAAGGCAAGGATAACAAAGGGGGGATGCCCATCTAGCAACAATCACTATGAGATCGTGGCGGAGAGGGAGGAGGAAGATAACAGTGAGGGGAAGGCTAAAGCCTCGACGCCTCAAGAGGGTAGTGAGGAATCAAAGGAAGGAAAAGAGTAAGAGCTAGATGAGCAGATAGAAGACATGGAAGAATATGGATCCAAGGACATGGAGCCAGGGGAGTCACAAAGGCAACTGGATCCTCTTTAAGAAGCGATCATTAAGACTAGGGCACAACAACAACTTGGGATAGTAGCTGACCCATGAAAGGGAAGCAAGAGAAAGCAGTCGAAGGATGACATGAGGAGAGGAAGAAAGATGAATAAATAGAGGATCACAGAGATAGGGATCAAACTCATCGAATCAGGCCAATATCCCATGATAGTAGCATCCTACTCTGAAGTCAATAGAGTGAAACAATAAATATAATGTAATATAATATAAGGGGATGCAATCATCCCAGGAAGATCAAAACCATGGAAAGGAAGATAAAAAGGGAGAGGTTGGCTATCCTTTTTCTTCAGGAAACAAAGTGTAAGTTTGAAACTCTTGATAAGGTAGGACAGAGTATTTGGAAAGGATATAAGATCATGGCGATATATGTTATAGGGATGTCAGGAGGTATGGTGATCCTGTGTAACCCTAAATCGATAAGACCAACTGATTGGAGAGTGAACCACTTCTCCCCATCAACAAACTTCACGATTATGGAATCCATAGTAAGAGGAATTCTATCAAACATATATGGCCCAAGTGCTTTCCCCCAGAAAACATCATTTTTAGAGTTCTTGAGTTGTATAAAAGAGAAAATCGGGGATAGCTCATGGATAATGGGTGAGGATTTTAATTTGAAAACATACCTAGGAGAAAAGAAGGGGGGAGGAGGATTTTGTATAGATTCCAAAAAGCTTTTAGAGACTTCGTGGAACAAAGTAAACTTGTTTACATGAAGTTAAGAAATTGGTGGTTCACATGGAATAACCGGTGAGGTGGAGAGCATCAATGTGGCCTCTATAATAGACATATTTTTAGTTTCAAAAGACAATTCCAAGAAGCATGAGAAATGTTAGTTAATTTCCTCCTGGTGGTCGGATCAGATCACTGGTCGATCTGCCTCTAGTGGGATTGCTTTAACCACCCAATTAGAAAACCATTTAGATTTGAGCAGTTTTGGCTCGAACACAAATATTTTGACGCCCTAGTCTGGAAGTGGTGGCAGGAGTTGGTCCTCGCCATGGGGACTGTGATGTACCAATTCCAGAAGAAATTGAAGGCTCCTAAAGCTAGGATACTCACTTGGAACAAATAAGTGTTTGGAAACATATTCCAGTACAAAAAGAGTTTGATAGAGAGACTAGAAGAAATTCAAAGAAAGGGTATGAGAAATACCTGAGGCAAAAGGAGAAAGATATTCTCACCCATCTAGCGACAAGGGAAAGACATGAAGAAATATTTTGTAAATAGAAGTCAATAAACCAATGGATAAATGATTGCAAGCATAACACCAAATTCTTTCACAATACGATGATTCAAAATTCATACCAGAGGAATACTCATGGGGGACAGGAAAAAACCAAAGGGGAAATTGAGGAAAAGTTGGTGCATCACTTCAGAAGTGTCATGACTGAGGATCAAGCTGACAGGCAGTAGGATATCAAAAAAATCACCTAGAACATCCCGAGGGTGGTCACTCAAGAACACAACGAGATGTTGGAAAATCCCATAGATATTCAGGAGGTTGAGAAGGAAATGAACCAATTGATGCTTGAGAAATCTCCAGGACCAAATGGCTTGATCAGATCTATTCTTGGTGTAAAGGTTTGATTTATTTACTGTTCTTGTTTTTCTTACTCATTTTTTTTTTTGGGGGGGGGGGTTCCCATGAGGTTTTCCCCATTTCTTCGGTTTATTGAGCAGTTATTTTTACATTAGATTGTATGGGTGACCTTTGGTCTTAGTTTTCAGGTCCTAGGTTGTCCAATTTAGGATTAAAGGGGGTGTTAGGATTAATTAATTAATTCATCGTTTAATCACCATAGTATAGTTGTCATTTCCTAGATTAGAAGTATCTTTCCACCTCACTAGTGCCCTGGGGGGCTCATCTGGGGCCAACATAACACTTGATGTACCAATTTTCATGATTTTAGGAGATCTAGAGGCCAATTCCTATAATTTAGGATCCCACTATGAGTCATGGGAGACCCATCATTAGTTCACCCTAGTCTGTGTCGAGTTATCCTCATAAGGGCATCAGTTAGTTCATCTCTAGTTAGTCTAGCGCCACATTTCCTTGATTCAAGGAGGTTTAAGAACCTTTTCCTACCTACCTTGTTCAGTTAACTAATCGTGAAATGATTTATTTATCCCAAGTTATATTAGTGAGCTCTTAGTGGTGATTTTCTCACATTGAGTTAACACTGGAGTCAGTCCAAGTTTGTGAATTCAAATGCTACCTAGTGTATTTGAATTCTTCCTAGTGTATCAGTGTTTTATTAGATAGAGGATAATGATAATTGATGTAATGTTATGCTGGCCAATTTTTTCTCATGGTTGTTGAATTTCACCATGAATGTTTGATCAGTGTACACTAAAGTGTTTCTTTCTCCTTCAACCTTCTTTCATTGTGAATTCATTCAGGCCTGAGGATCCTAAGCTTTGCTAAATTAAAATGGTATCATTGTTGAGGTCTCAGGTTCAATTCCCCTGAGCTATGACGGATGAGGGGGTGTTGGAGTATTAGTACAATCGCATTGTATAACTGTTGTACCTATGGGAATAAAAGTGTGGACTAACCACCACTCTTGACTATAGGGCCTTGTTCTTGCTTTCATATGTTCATCAACATCTGCAGGTTTTGTTGTAACGACAAACCTTACACCAAAAAAATGAGCAAAAACTATGTAGGCATGCAAGATAAGGAAAGTGATATGATACCAATTGTAGTGTTTGTTAACCCTTAAACTTAGAACACAACCAAGTATACACATATTTATAATGTAAGTTACCATAAATTATAATGCATAATATCCAAATACATAGGCAATTAAAATGAAATGTTGCAGAATAAACCCTTGTATTATGAATATCCAACAAAAGTAATGTTCACTTGCCTCTCAAGGTTGGGTGACCTTTCACTAAAGCCAAGCTCCAATTACACCAATACACAACAAAACAAACCATAGCCTCCTAGCGCTTTAAATAGGATTGCAATAGCCAAAACCTTAACTACTTTTGGTCCCATAATTAATGAGTGCCAACTACCTAGTGGGCCTTAATAAACAAACAAACCTTTTTTGCATTAATTAATTATCCACTACTATTTACTCAACCTTATTGAAAGGACATCACCTCATACATTGCTTGACTAACTCCTATGTACCCTAAAGTAGGGGGTTAAGATAGGACCCTAAAGCTCATCTCTATACAAGAGTGGGAAAGAATGGTCACATAAGTCATATGATAATCTCTGACATTTCTTCTCAAGACTAAATTGTAGTCACAATAGAAAACTACAAACCAAGACACCCTCATTAAAGAGAATTTGAGGTCAAAAATGGGCCTCCTAAGAGATGTACTACAAAAATATAAGATATATTAAAATATTATCATTTAGGGGTTTTATGGGGTAGGTATATATGACAACTCACCTCCTACACTACTTTTTATGCACAATATAAATAACCATGGTTGAGTTACTTTTCTAAATTGACTATAAAAAAAATTAATAAAATAACTCTACAATGATGTGACTAAGATTCATTGTAAATTCCCAAAAAATTATTGTCCTTTAACATTTATTTGTCTTGAACTTGTAAATGAAATTAAACTAAAAAATTATTTTGAGTTATTTTTTTAATTTATGTTGACTTTTTATATTTAGTACATTCCTCATCAATTTAATTTTAATGTGATTTAATTGAGATTTATCTGCATGTAAAATTTTAGCAATATTATAATAATATTTATTGCATTATTAGAATCAATTAATATCAAAACCATAATTTTTTATATATATTCACTTTATTGTAAATGAACATTATAGTTAAATCTCTTATAGAAAATAATATAAGACTTAATTTATTCTTAAATAAATTATTAAAAAAATATTTATACATAATGAAAATATGTCATATTAGTATATAAGATTTTAATGTATATTGTTTTTAGCAATAAAAACGTTATGTATATTGGGGCGGCAGGGGGGGCCGAGTTTTCTTCACTCCAGATGGATCAATGGAATCCAAGTTTGCCTAGGGACTGGGCATCGACACCAGCAATATGGTCGAAGCCTTGGCTCTTTGGCAAGGATTGAGGGTTGCTAGGGAATTAGGAATCTCCAACCTAATCGTCATTGGCGATTCCAGAGTGGTCATCCGAGCGTTGGCTGAAAAACTCTTACCAATCCATTTGGGCTTAAGGCAACTCCTTCGCAAGTTCATGAAGCAAGCCTCCCTTTTTAACAATATTGAATTCTACCACGTTCTTCGGGCAAATAATCCCCACGCGGATCTTGAAGCAAACAAGGGGGCATATCTAAGCCCCGGGGAGCTAATTTTTAATGAAAAAGGAGTTTATTTCCCACCTCCTTAGGATAGGGGGCTTAACATGGGCCTCCCCGTGGGACCCTCCCTCCCGTCCCTTCGCGTGCTGGAGGACTGCTGTGACGCTTGGCGCGTGGTGTTCACGTGGCCTCGCGCGGGGCTTCTTTACCTCCTTCCCTGCCCGTCCCTTCATCCCTCACGACATTATGCAAACTCGCTTGAAGATTCAGAGCTCTGTCCAGCGATTAATTGAAAACAAGACAGGTGATCGCAGGTTCGACGTTCAGTGGAATTGTCAGAGTAATGGCATTTATGGTTTTTGGGCTCTCACACAAGGTGAACCCTGCTGCAGTCTTGTCGAAGGTGGATGCATTATTTGATTTCATGGGTGTTCTCTCCTTCCACGCATACGACACCGCGTTTATCTCTGGAATGAAGATCGTGTTGAGTCAGTTGGGCATCTGCTGGACTTAGGGTATGCTGAGCATTAAGGTGACATCGGCCACTGCGTCAACTACGGGTATAAAGCTTTGGATTGCAGAGGGTTGTGCTGTGCTGGTTATTTGGGACCTCTATCATCTGGAAGATTGGAGTTTATTGGTTTGCGAAATGGAAGCAGACTCCTCTACAGCAAGTGCACAGGTTCCACCCTCGGTTGATAAAAAACTCAAGGAAGTGAAGCAGGAACTAAATTCACTGCAAGCTCAGGTTACCACCATAGATTATGAAGGAGGAAGGCATCTGGACCATGTCAGCAAGGATTTGTTTTTTTTCAAAAAGAAAATTCGAAGGAAGGTCAAGCGTACAGAGAACTCTCTCTCTAGGCAACTCGTCGAGCTCGAGCTTAAGGTGGACAAGCTCGTCCTTAAATTTCTCAAGCATGAAGAAAATGGCATGTCTTCCAGCTAGGAGGGTTAAATTTTGGTTTCTCGTCGAAGTTCGTCATACTGCTAGTCTTTGGTTCCACTCATCCATGCCGGTTTCTGTTTTTGTTTATCAGTTTTCTAGGCACCTAGCTATCTATGATTTCCTATTAAAAACTTTGTTTAAGCTCTAGACTGTTGGTTTGCCGCTATCATAAGGGCATTTTGGAAGGTTGTCTATTTTGGATGATTTGTCTTTGCCGCTTCCTTAAGGGCACTTTGGGCACTTTGTTGGTCTTTTGTCATTGTCGCTTCCTCAAGGGCATTTATCAACAACTTTGGACTCACTGTAATTAGGTAACTAGCCACTGCTTATGTGAAAGCCTTTGTAATTTGGTTCTGTTGGTGGTTACGCCACCTTCTTTTCTATAATATAATCATCTTTGTCTAAAAAAAAACATTATGTATATTGTTTTTAAGCAATTAAAAAGTTACGAGTAAATAATATATCCTATTAACTAAATAAGTCAACACTGGTGTATAAATTATTTTAGTTTATTAGTTGATTTGAATGTATATTAATTTTTAACAATACAAAAGTCGTGAATAAATAATATATCATATTAACTTAATAAGTGAATGGTGGTGCACAAATTCTTTTAATTTATTAGTTGAAGCATAAATCATTCTAATATTTTTTTATAGACAAAAATAAATTATTAAAAAAATATTTATACATTTTGAAAATATTTTTATAATATAAATACTTATCTAAGAAAATTATTTCCACTCCTTGACACTAAAAAAATTATAAATACAAAATATATATGTAAAAAATCAATGTTACTAATTTGTTAAAAAAATGTGTCATAATACAATTTTACACATTATGTTATAATTTCAAATTAAATATAAATGACTTAATTAATTTTATTAATTTTATTAATCATTAAAATTTTAAAATATTTTTATTATTAAAACTAACATGATAACATTTATTATAATTATTATCATAATAACATTATTATTAATTAATATTTAACAAGTTATAACAACATAATTTGCATATTATTCTATAAAATTAACTATTAAAAAATTATAATAATTTTTTTTGTCAAAAAAAATTGTAATAAAGTTATAATCATATAAACATTTATCATATCAACATGTTGTTTTATACATAAATGAATATATATAAATATATATTCATTCAACATGTTGTTTCAAACCTGATATAAATGAATATATATATATATATATAACTCATTCATAATTAACATACATCTTTCATATTGATATTATTCATGAATTTAATTTATTTTAAAAGTACAAGATTATATATATATTACTTTGATATTATGATATTAAATAAAATTGAATGAAGATATAATTTAAAATTAAAAAACATGAAAATGACTATATTATTTTATAAAAAAATGTGAAAAGACATTTTTAGGAATTATGAGTATTTTATTTGAAAATAACAATAATATTATTTTATGAGAAAGTGAATTATGAGTACTTTACTTGAAAATAACAATAATATTATTTTATGAGAAAGTGTGAAATGACTTTTATTGTGAGTACTTTACTTTATGACTTAAAAGTACTTGTACCACTACCTTGGTTAACTATGGGTTTTCATCCACCATAGAAAATGTGACAAATACACATTCTTAACTCATGCAATGCCACCTCAACCATGGGGGATGATGTCATATACTAGAATGTAATTGGTTGATTTTTATAGTACTTTTTGGTCCTTTTGAGGCCCATTTTTTACCTCAAATTCTCTCTAATGATTTCACTTTCATAGCTTCTCTTAGGGTTTATTCATGAACTCGTGAACTCAATAGAATATTCCCAAGAAGACACGTACAAAGAGAAAGATACAAATGATGATATGAAATGAAAGAATCTCTCCTTCCTTTGATTATATCAGAGGTAAGGGAGACCAACAATATTATGTGGGTACAAACCTTACAAAGCAACACAAGTGATATGTCTACTCTATAGTACACGTGTCATGCTCCAAGGTGATTTCATGCACAATAGTGTCTCTAAGGTGATCTAGCTATACACGACAAGTCAATACCACTCCATATTGAGCCTCCATGAACTTCATCAATCCTCTGAATCCCAATGCATCATTGTGACATCTACAATCCTTGGAATGGGAATCCAAGTTGATAGATGTCATCTAGAGCTCGAATCTCTCATCCACAATACATAATATTCCACATCTTGTATAGGTAATTCTTCCACCAATATCTAAATATGGCCATAATGTTGTGTGTCCATGATCTAGGCAAGGGATCTTGAACACCCAAGCAAAGAAAACTGACTCTAAAACCAATTAAGGTCAAGCATCCATTGAGCAATCTATTATAAGAGTACATATCCATCATGTACCATATATCACCCTATAATCCATCTTGTACCATCTAGGGTATAAACATATATCATGTACCTCAAATCTCACATAGCACCCCCAAACATGGTGTAAATACTTTTGAAGCAACCCAAAAATATAACACTCCCTCTTTACAATATAGGTATTTACACCAACACCTATCAACTCCCTTTACAACTCCATCAAATTGGTTATTTCCAAATCATCGCTAGTCGTGGTCATATAATCAACCACTATCGTCTATGACAATACTATCAACCATGTTATTACAACATCTCAATACTTCAATGAATAATGACCACTTGTGAATATATAGAAATATTTCCCTGGAGAAACAACCAATTGACAACCTTCATCATTCTTGGAATCATGGGCCACCATCAAATATAGCATTATTATGAAATATCCAAGACACCTTGCAAAGACAATCACATCTCCATGATCAAGTCAATCATGGAAGGAAAATACTGTGGTATAATCATCAAACTCTGCAAGGTCGTCATCGACATGTCACCATGAGAATCCCTCTTGTACAACTCAAATCCTATTATGACTAAACTATCCTAAACTAGAAAAATTCTTTCATCTCAAGATAATCCTAGAGTAAGAGTATCATCAAGGGAAGCTCCCTCTATATGAGAAAATAAAAAACCCCTAGCTTTGTACTTTATAATACTCCCATCACTTACATTAAATTTGGAATCAATTTAGACATCGCCCTCCATCAAGGCATCACACCTATCCAATGAATTACTAGAAGGCTCATTGATGAAGTCAATCTCATCATTACACCTCTCCTACTCTATACCACTAGAAGTCACATGGATGTAGTAATAGAATGGTACATTATCAGGACAACTTGTTGCTACAATCCCCCATGCAATCCCCTAAGCCACTGGATCAACAATCTTGACATCATCAATGAGAATGGGAGGAGAACCACAGGCATCGATAGATGTCACAATTAGAGTACAATGATGGGAAACTAGTTGGACATGTGCCTCCTGTGAAATAGAAGGTCTTATCAACCTCTTGCTCGAATATGTGATTAACATTAGATCAGAAGTAATCTAGAAATTCCACCCTCCCTCACTCCTCTAACCAACATACTTGGACTTCCTAGACTACAATCGTTAATGATGCACTATTCTTGCTCAAATTCAACTCTGCATTGTATATCTAACATACAAGAAACTAAAAGGAGGTTTTTCCTCAAACTTAGAACAAATAAAATAACATACATCACAAGAACTTCACCTAAAGGAATTTGAAATGAAATGTAACAATTTCTTATCACAAGGTACATGGAATCATCACCAAGCTCCTATCCATGCTTCCCTCTTGCTACTGAATCCTACTAAATAGTGATATGCCACATGTCATGTGTCTCAAAGCTCCATTGTCCACATACTAGACAATGCTAGACACAATGTTAGTAGATAAACAAGAGATCAAAGACATTTCCATCTTAGAAAATATGCAATATGAAGAATATCCTCCATTATCAAAGGTGAAAAGCAAATTACGTCGATTGGAACAAATCAACAACCTTTCAAAGTTCCTCCTAAGTATATTCACTTGCTAAAAATAAAACCATTCCAATAAATAATTACATAGATCTACTACCTATTACTAGCAACCATTGGAACAAAATAGCCACTAGTCATCGGAAATCATTGGAACAAAATAGCCACATATCACTGGAAATCATTGGAACAAACTAGCCACCTATCACTAGGCATCCCAAGCATAATACATGTTGAAAGTACATCTATAATAACCATCAATGTAGCAGATCCATCATCTCTCATCATGAGAGAATCTCATCAACACTTCTCATAATTGTAACTGCTCATCTCAAGAACAGTAGGGTTTCACATCTAATGTGTTCAACTAGGTCAAGTACATTTCCCAACAATACTTTAGCTGAAATACAAATTCCCTCTTTCTCAGGAGCGATATCAACCAAAACAATATTTAATACCATGTTGGAATTTCATCAGAATGACACTTAAATGCACTTTAGAAATTTCACCTTATTTATGGAAGGTTCCTCTGATCTTAGCCATATCATTTTATGCCCTAAGATTGTTGTAAATTTGTTGGCACAATCCCGACCAAAAAAACCCAGTCGACAGGGGTTCCACTCTATCGACGCTCACCATGCTGTGATCTCCCCAAGCATCGACCCAGACAGGATTTACCCTGTCTAGCAACACTCACAAAGTAGATGAGGTCTCACCTGAGATGTTCAAGGGAGAGTTGTCGGAATCAAGTTTCCGTAGTATAGAGGAGGGTTGGGGCATCAAATGTTCATCAACTTAATTTTGAGATCTACTTTACTTACTAAAAAATTCATCATGTTGCATTTAGTCATTCGTCATTACTGCAGATCTACCAGCAGGAAAAACAGATCTAAAAGATGACAACATCCATAAGCAAAAAGCATCGCATTATCCATTCATATGCAGATCTATTCATCATTTAGCATCAAAATCACAGCAAAGTAAAATAGGAAAAGAAAAGAGGCAACATAAGCTCAGATCAACCCACATCACATCATATTAAATCCGCAGAACAAATCGCAGATCAAAACAGACGCCGATTACATCCAGAATTCATTCCCCTTGTATCTCTTCTTCAAAATCGTCCAACAATTGTATTGTCCAATTTTTTTTTTCTTAAATGCATAATTCTTCTATTTATAGGCTTGCGCCTTTACATGCAAGGTACACTTCTAACAAACTTCTAACTAACTTAACCACTAAGGACCAATATTCCGAAGAAATGGTCAATAAGTACAAAAATATCAAAAAGTGGACTATTTCCTGCCTATTGCGCTATCTTTTCCTATCGCGGTGCCACATGAGTATGTGCAACATACTAGATGTTGTGCAACTCACTTACCTCCAACCCCTTGCCAACAGGCCCCCAACACAGTCTTGTGGCTCATCCTCGAGCCACGTCAGATGGACCTAGTGTACCCAGCAAGCTTGAATTACTAAAAAATTCTTGTTGAAAACAGTGTGCTACTTCATATGAACTTGCAGAATGGTGCAGTTTGGCAGTAACTGCCTCCTCCAAGGTCAACAATGGTAGGCCTTGGCATACCTCTGCAACTGTGTGCCTGGAGGTGCTATTGTTCTCCTGCATCCATGAATAATGGTTATTGAACGTCCTCGGATTTGCTTGCATCCTTCAGGAGGCTTCCTGCTGTCCGACAATTGTCTACAGCTGTAAATTCTGAAGTCAATCCTGCTTCTGTGCCCTTGTCCTTCCTTGCATTCAGGCTTAACCTGGGCTACCTGAGGTCAAACTAGTTCCCTATTCCTGCAGACTTTAGTCAAGTGGGGCAAGAAATCTGGCCCCATCTGGATTCCTTGTGGGTATCTTAGTCTGCACCTCAACTTGACTAGGAGAAATACATCCAAGGACGACCTTTCCAAACACTTCCATCTTGGACGAGCTAGCCCGCATACTTACAACTTCTTCTTCAACTTCCGTCGAGAAATCATTCTCACTCACAGTCTACCCTGTATCAAGTGTAGTTTGCATTTCACCTTAGATGGTCGCTGCCTTACACAATAGAGCTTCCTTAAACTACCCAGCCCAAACCTTCTGCAACTTTGCATAGTGCAGCTCCATCTAATGGTGTTCGCTTGACTGTCGACCCTCTACTTATAACACCATCTTCGTTTCAGATGCCATCATGAATCTATTGGTTGCATCATTATGACTAAATAATTCATTTATGTGCCAAATACGCCGCCGATTTTGCCACCCCACCTCTTGGATCTGCTTATCATTATACGTTACATCAAAAAGTGTCATTAGTCACCTACTTTGACTGTAGTTATTGAGTATTGATGTGATTTTTGTTCATCGTCATAGTTTTTGTTGTATAATGCACGCCACTTACTCTTGCGTGACAACCTCCTGTCGTGCAACCCTTCCTATTTTCGGGCACAACCCCATCCTAGCGCGCAACCTTTTCTGTCCTTAGGAGCAACCCTTTTCTCTTGGCACAACCCCACCCTGACGCACAACCTTTTTTGTGCTTTGCGCAGCAGCTCAAGCAGTGCACGGTGTTGTCTGGCTACTTATATTGACTACTCTTTAACTAGTGCTGATTTTTCCTTTATCACAACCCTTTAGCGGTTGCGACAGATCCTTCTAACTGTGCTAATGACTCCTACTCTTGCGCAACCCCTTCTGGCACGCCCTTCCACTTTCCTTTATCTACTCTACTCTCTCTATTTTTTTTAGTGCATAGTGCTTCAGGTATTGCGTGGCCATTCCCCCATCCGATAGGGATTCAGGTGGCTTCCATTCACATTCTTTGCCATTACCACGCAATCTAACTGCTGTAATTGAATTGCACCCATAGAGGTAATATAATTGACAAGATATGGACCAAGCCAGTGCATTTGTAGCTTACCCGAATGCTTCAAGAACTTGTTGTCGTATAACAACACCAAATCCCCTTGCTAAAATGATTTGTTCTTTATGAGGCAATCATGGCACGCCTTCTATTGTTCTTTCTCAACATGCTGGTGAAACCCGCAATGAAATGGTCTTCGTTGAGCTATATCGATTGCGCTACGTGCTCCTTTAGCGCAACATTGTCATCCATTTCAGTTGCAGCAACAATGCAAAGACTAGGAATGATGTATTCCATAGGCATAACGCCTCTTGCCCATATACCAATTTGAACGGTTTTTTTCCCGTCAATCTCTTACATGTGGTGCAATATGCCCATAGTACTACAGGAATCTTTAGATCCTAGTCATCTTGGTTAGGGTTACATACTTTGGTAAGTGCGTGCTCCAATATTTTGTTGAATGTCTCCACCGTTCCATTCGCCTATGAATGGTATGGTGTACTTTTCTTATGTTGAGCCTGCAATTCTTCTGTCAGTGATCTTACTGTGCGGTTGATAAAATGACTACCCTGATCACTCATCAATATTCTCGAGCACCCAAACCGTGTCACAATATTCTCGAATAGAAATATGGCTGCCATCGCAGCAGTACAATCCACAACTGGTGCAACCTCTTCCCATCTTGTTAGATAGTCCATAGCAATCATTATGTAGCACACACCAATTCTTTTCCCAGTTGTATTGATTAGACCCACAAAGTCTACCACCCATTTATCAAAAGGTTGCAGAGTTTCCGGGGGTACGAGCGGCATCTCATCCCGCTGTGATGGTTTTCCAATGCGTTTATAGACATCACAGCACCGCGCATAACCTGCCGCATCATTATGAAGAGTGGGCCACCAAAGTCCTGCGTGAAGCACCTTCCACATGGTAGCCCTTCCTCCATAGTGTCCCCCAGCTATGCCAGCATGCACTTCTTCCAATATCTTCTCTTGTTCATGCGGGAGGACACATTGCCGCAAAATTTCATTAGATCCCATATTATACAAGTGTCCAGCAATCAACTAAAAATCAGAAGATTTAACCACCAATTGCTTCTTTTGACTCGTGAAAAGTTCTTCTGGTGCAACTCCCGTTGCTAAGAATTGGATTATTGGAGCATAATGGTCATCTACCTTGTAACCTCAAAAATACTGCGCATTCGGTAGTCCATCTTCAATGTTAGTAGGTTCCTCACCCGTCTCAATTCTGGACAAATGATCAGGGCCATCATTCAAGCGACCCAGCTTTACGATGATTTCAAAATCAAATTCCTGAAAGAGGAGTAGCCATCTGCATATATTCACCCCCAACACAGGCTTATTGACTGGATACTTCAAAGCTGAATTGTGAGTAAACTTTCTTGAAGTGACCTCCTAGAAGATAATGCCTGAATTTCTGCAGCGTATCAACCATCGCTATCCCTTTGTGCTCTGTTTTTGTATAATTCTTCTCTGCGAATGATAGCTTCCAACTCACAAAAGCAATAGTGTGATCCAAGTCGTCGTCGCCTGGATGCGCGAGCACTACTCCTAGTGCAACAGAAGATGCATCAACATGAACGTGGAATTCCTTGTTCCAATCTGGGAGTACAAGTATCGGTGTCAAAGCCATCTTGGCCTTCAACGTGTCGAAGCTACTCTAAGACTCTAAACTCCATTCAAATACAATGTCTTTCTTCAATAATTTCTCCATAGGGGAAATGATCACAGCGTAGCATCTGATAAATTTGTGATAATATCCCGTGTCCCCCAATGTTGCCCGAAGCATCTTTACATTGGTGTTGAGGCCTGGAAAATCGCAGGTAACAACAGTTCGAGATTCTCCCCAGTAAACGTTCCCAACTAGCCCGTTACTGTTTGGTATGGGGAATCTGTCCAGTTTACGGTCCAGTTACCGTAGGTCAAGTAACAAAAATAAAGGGTTTTACCAGTTACGGCCCAGTCCAGCATGTATGTTTTAGTTTTTTGTATTTAAGTATGAGATGCAAGTGCCTATCTAAAAATGTAGATTGATAGAGAATACGAGGAGTGGTCACAATGTGATGTGTAGGTTCTTACCTCTTTTCTTAACTCTCTCGCATCTAAACCACACACATCAAGAAAAAAACTAAAACTAACTATCTAACCTATCCCTAGGGAGAAAGATTATTATTCATCAATGAGTAATGTATTTTGTGCATGCATTAAAAAAAATCACAGATAGTTGTTACTTATTTCAAAACACATGAACATTTATAGATATATGAACAACCAGATAGCTAATTGTTTATGAACAACATTCATTACTCATAGTGGAAATTTCATAGAATAAACTAGAGCGCATTCATAACAAAAACATAGGTTCAAAGAGTTAGAACGATCTCACAGTTAATGGATAACAACTGAAAATGAAATAGTTCACATTAAACAAATCCATAGCACAGCATTTGAAACCTTCCACAAAGCTTTCTCCAACAGGAAACTTGTAATTTCTTTATGCAAAAGGAAATAGTTCTTCTTACATTAGACTCTCACAAATCTATTTGGGAAAAATTCCCTTTACTACATCTAACTCTCCTATATTTATACTACAAGCAAAACTCTTGGGTTGCCCCTCGGTGACCTTTGGGCTTCCCCCAACCGTTCGATCCCACAATTTTGTCTTTTTCTGAGTGCTCATGATTTATGCAATACGTTACATTTCGGCTTAAGATTTTAAGAGCACTTTATAAAAAAAGGGACCAGCTTGGTAACTGATTAAATTTTCCCAAGCCTGGGCCTCTGCTGCTATCGATCTGTTTGAGATCTCAGACCCTTACTTCTTTCTTCTCTTTCTTGTTGCCTCTGGTCTTCTGCTTTGTCTTCTAGACATATCTTCTCTACAGCAGCAACCACCCTATCATGAGTAACCAATTCTTAGATCACTTAGCATTTAACAAAGTAACACAAATTGTATCAATACATGCATTATGTAAAACAAAATATAAACAAATAAATGCACGAAAAGATAAGGCAAAGAAAATCCTGCCGGCTGGGTCTGAAAATCCTCTAAACCTGTTATCCAACTAAAAACACAATCCTGATAGAATATACTCTTCACCTAATTCAGGCCGCATCTGAGCTAATTTTAAACCCTCCGACGAAAACATGAACCAGGACAAATGTAACAGCTCCTCCTCGTCTCAGAAAAACCCCCGAATCGACCAATACCCCAAGAAAAATCCGCCATTCCATAAAATAGTGTAAAAAAAACCAAAATGCGGGAAAAACCTATCAGCAGTCGGGAACAAAACGCTAAGCATCGGGCAGAAATTCACTAAACAGCCGCAACAACTGGTAGCATAAAGACTACGGGTTTCATGGAAAGAATAACGTTGGTGAAATAAACACTAAAACTGCAGCATCGGACCTCAGAACCACTACAACATCGGCCAACTAGTTCAATGAGGAGCCATAACGGTGGAAGTCACATGGACTAAGGGTTCCGCAGACCAGAAAACATCGACGATCAGAAGAACTAGGAACTAGCTAGAAATGCATCGGCAGATAAATCAACTAAAAATCAGAAAGATCGCCGCAACGGAGGATGCCAAACTAACTATGGACCCTGCAAATCACAAAACTGTCGGCAAACGAAACAACTAAAGATCAAGCATCGACAAAGCAAAGGGTTAGTCCTCCAATCAAATGTCAAAAACAGTTCCGAATAGCGAAAAGAAAACAAATCATTTTAAAAACAAAACTCATGGAATCGGCAAAGATATGGGCTTCCGTCGGGGTGCTTGCAATCTAGCATCCGAAACGGCAGCAACGCAAAGGACTAAAACACCAATAGTCAAAGTTTTGAAAAATAAACAACGGAGATAAAAACCATCGACGAAAAACATAACTTTCCATCGGGACCTTCGTAATTTACCTTTCACAACGACGACTGCGTAAAATACTATTGTCCTGATTCATTGTTCAAACGACCTCTGACAATGATAAAGGAAATCAATCCATAAGTCAAAAACTTCAAACTTCACAGACAAAAGCATCAGCAGACAAAAGGTAGTCATTCAACTTCCGAAAATGCTAAACTATTAACCTCAATCCATCCTCAAAAGATCCAAACTTGTAGCAGAGGAACAACAAAGTTCAGCAATCCCAAACAAATCCAGGCAAGATAAAATTAAAAGGAGGGTCCAAAATTTTAAAAAATTTGGGAAATAGTTGCAGCTGCAACAATTGGCGACTACCTGGTGAACCCAGATCTCTGGACAATTTCTCCCTTAAGTAACATACTGTTTGACAATAAAACCAACATGTTGAATTCTTCTAGATGTCTGGATTTCCCAAATGGGAAATGTATGTGCTTTTAACCATTGATGATAGTCCAATTTAGGAAAATGGAAACCAGGATTTCAAAGTCAAGATAACTCTTTTGAGGCCAAGAATATGAGTTTCATTTTTTTTTTACCTCTGTCTTCGGTTATCTTCCAGCTTGGACACCACAGGATTGTAACATGTGAGAAACATAAATATTCATTTGTTCTTCATTCCCATGCCATTTTGCACTTTTTGTGCTTTTGGACTTTTGTCCTTTTTGAGTCCTCCTGCATGCCTTTCTTTCTGAATTTTTATTCAGGCTCCTCTATCCATAGTGTCCTTTTGTGTAAGAGATGTATTTAATTTTCAGCTCACGGACGGAGAAGAACTTTGGAAATTTTGTACTCATATGATTTAGTACTTTGTTTTGATACATATTGCTTTCTCAGTAGATTCTTGACTCTTATTTGCCTTTTGGCTTTCAATTCTTGGCAAGGGATCATTTATATATAATATATTGTTTACCTTGCTTCCTTTCCATGGGTCTTTTGCTGTCACTTCCTAGGACATTTCTTAAATGTGAGATGGATGGAGCCTCGAAATAGTATTCCAGAACTTTTGATCCTGAGTTATTTTACAAGGATTAAGTAGGACTTCAATGTGTTCATAGCCATTTAGGAAAACTGCTAACTAGAAGAAATTCTTTCAGATAAAACAATAGTACACAGTCTTATAATCAGGGATTTTAGTTAATCCAAAATTCTGATGCTCTCCATGCAACCAAAAGTTTGCTTCTTTTATTTAAATCCATCAAAATCTAAAAAACAACAGAAATAAGGTAAATAAAAAATAAACAACTAAAATAGTTTATTTATGTACAAAACAAAAAACAAAAATCAGGAAAAATAAGGTTTGAGAACTAAACCATTAACTGGTAAGTTCTCTTCCCACCCCTGTAAATCTTGCAATTTGTAGGTTGAGGGGCCAAGTTTTGCAGCAATCTAAAAAGGGCCTACCCATAACTGTTGAAACTTCGTGTGCTTCCCCTTTTCATCATGCGGGTGATCCCACTTAAGAACCAGGTCTCCCACTTCAAACTCCTTTTTTCCAGCTTTATGTTTATCAAACCACTGCTTCACTACTTCCTGTTGATGCTTAAAATGTTCTTTCTCCCTGGACCTAGACTCTTCCACCTTCAAAAGATTATAGATTCTAATTTGCAGGATTTCGTTATCTGTGCCTCTAGACTATTGAGCTATTATGGAAGATGGTAGCATAATGTTAGGAGGAAGTATAGCCTCTTTTCCATAAACAAGGGTATATGGTGACACACCTAAGGAATTCTTGGGTGTGACCCTATCAGCCCAAAGAGAGTTCGGTAATGCTAAATGCCAACTTCTTTGGTTTTCTATCACAGTCTTTTTTAAGATCCTAATCAGATTCTTGTTTGTAGATTCTTCCAAACCATTTCCTTGTGGGTAATAGTTCGCAGAATAATGCAACTTAATTCCTCTTTCATGAGCAAATGCAGTTAATCTAATAGAAGAAAAATAAGTAGCATTATAAAAAACCAGGGAAATTGGAACCCCAAACCTGGTCATAATATGATCTTGCAAGAAATCCATGACTGCATCTTCGTTCACTTTATGTAACGGAATTGCCTCGACCCATCTAGTGAAGTAGTCAGTTGCCGTCAAAATGTATTTGTGTTGCAAGGAAGAATTTGGTTTTATCTCTCCAATGATATCAATTCCCCATTGCTCAAATGGTTCTGTTATCATCACCAGCTTCAATGGTCCTGCTGCTTTGGCTTGTATTCCCCCACACCTCTGGCAGATATCACACTTTTTGACATGGGAATGTGCGTCCTTGAACAATGTGGGCCAATAATATCCGGGTCTGAGAATCTTGTGGGCTGTCATATCTCCAAAAAAATGACCTCCAGCAGGCCCATCATGTAACTCTGTTATGAACTTTTTTGCATCTTCTTTCTCTAAACATCTGAGAAGGACTCCATCATAATTCTTCCTGAATAAAATTCCGTCAATGATCTGATGTGCAGCTGATTTAAGGCGCAACGCTCTTCACTGCTTGGAATTCCAATGTTCTGGCAATAATCCTTCTTGGAGGAAATGAACAAGGTCTCGATACCAGGAACCTAGAGCTATGAAAAGAGGACATACATCCATCATATGTAACTCAGCTTCATTTTCCCAATTGTTTTCTTCATTGTTGTTACCTTTAGCCATTAGTTTGCACAGTCCTTGCCCTTTAACTATGGATGCTGGTTTGAATTAGAGGTCATATTCTTGTAAAGCTATTACCTAGTTGCCTCTTCTTTCTCCTAATTCTTTTTGTACGAAAAGAGACCTTACAGTTGGGTGTGGAACTATTACCTTCGTCTGGTTCTTAAGTATGTATGGCCTAAATTGTTTTACCGCTTTGAAGACTGCATAAGCTTGTTTATCCACCGCTGGGTAATTCAATTTGCCCCCCTGTAGACCAATGCTCATAAATGATACAAGGTACTCATCTCCCCCATCTTCCTTCTGAGTAAGCACCACTGCTAATGAATCGTCAGATCCGAAAGTGTACAAAATAAAATCTTTCTCAAAATTTGGAATTTTGAGAGAGGGTGCATGAGCAATATATGTCTTTATTTTACTGAATGCACTCTTTTCTACATCAATCCTCTTGAATTGTACACTTTGTTTCACCATTTGCTACAAAGGTTTAACAATTTAAGCGAAATCTGGCACAAACTTTCGCACGAAATTTATTGTCCCCATGAATGATTGCATACCTTTTTTGTTATGGGGTAAAGGGATTTGTTCGATGGCCTTGATCCTTTCTGGGTCTATGGAGATCCCCTTTTTAGAAACCACATGACCTAGTAGCTTTCCTTCTATAACCGCAAACACACATTTCCTTGGATTCAGTGAGATGCCATATTTTCGACAACGCTCGAAAATTTGTTTTAGATGGAATGCGTGTTCTTCTCTCTTCTTTGAAAATATCGTGACATCATCGAGATATACTACAACACTGCGGCCAATTAGACCGTGGAAATCTATATCCATAGCCCTATGGAAAGTAGCTCTAGCATCAATGAGTCCAAAGGGCATCCTTCTGTAAGCAAAAGTTCCCCATTTTGTTCTGAAGGTAGTTTTAAGTCTGTCTTCTTCAGCTACTAACACTTGATTGTAGCCAGAGAATCCATCTAATAATGAAAATAACTCAAAACCCGAAACCATCTGCAATATCTGTTCCATGGGTGGGACTGGATAGTTGTCTTTGTTTGAAGCACGATTTAGGTTTCTGAAATCCACACATAGCTTGATTTCTCCAGATTTCTTCCTTACTGGTACCAAATTTGAAACCCATTCCGAGTGCCTGACTTTGAATATAATTTTGGCATCCAATAATTTTTTCACTTCACTCTGAATTAAAGGCTCCAGTTTTGGATGCATCTTCCTCAAAGGTTGTTGATATGGCTTGACTCCAGATCTAATAGGAATGACATGTTGTATAATCTTGGTGTCATATGTTTTAAGCTCTTCATATGTCCAGGAAAATACATCTTTGTACTATTTGAACAAACTAATGAACTTATTTCTTTCACTTGGGGAGCAACACTTTCCCAAATTCACATATTTGTGCTCAACTTCAGTTCCTAAATTTATCAACTCGAATTGTAAAGACGAGCTATGAGTCTTGACATTTGCTGGTCTTATGAACTTGTTGTCTATATCAAACATCCGCTCTAAGGTCCTGACCCCTTTAGGAATAAATTTGTTAAGTTTTAATTCATCTTGGTGTTCTTCATCATTGATAATTGCCCCTTTGAAAGTCTCATCATTCACCAAACATTCGAGGATTTGTTGATCATCATCAAAAACTCATATATTAGTAATCATGTCTGGAACCAAAGGCCTGAAAAGTAATTCAATAGAACACTTGTTATTTGAAGGTGCAAGCCTTGTAGCTGAGGTAGCTAACAAGTCAGCTGCTGTATTCTTAAGTCTAGGAATGGATACAATATTAAATGCATAAAAATTTGTCAGCAAATACCACTCTTCATTCTGATAAGCTTTCAAATGAGGTGAGATGCAATGTATCTATTTTCGAATTTGCTTTACAATTATTTTTGAATCCCCATACACTTTCAGATTTTCTACTTTTAATTCAATTGCTTTTCTTAGTCCCTGAACTAATGCTTCATATTCAACTGTGTTATTGGTACATTCAAACTCTAATCTACATGAAAGAAAATGTTTATTTTTCTTTGGATCGATCAGGACACGACCAACCCCTGATCCTTCCAAATTTTTAGATCCATAAAAAAAAGTGTCCAAAAACTATCTACTTCTATTGTACTTGAATCAACAACTACATCTTAAACTAAATCTACTATTTTACAATCAAATTCATCAGCCCGTGAAAATCGAAGGAGATCGGGCTATGTGTCTGATGTACCGTTGGATTCTTCTGCTTGGTAATTTCCTGGTTCAAGCTCAATAAAGTAATTTCCCAATACAGAATTCACTAGTTCATTCTTACCCTCCAACTGAGTAACATTGTGCTTCATATGGGGCTCTCTTAATACTTTTATTTGATTGGGACTTCCCTTATAAGGAAACCGCAGATGTGACCAATCTGATGCAAAATATCGATTTAGCTTTGCTGACCAATCCCGACTCAAAACAAGTCCATATGCCTCAGGTATGTCTGCTACTACAATATCGATGAACTGACATACCTTTTCATTTGAAGATAATCGAATCAGAACATCCTCCATTTCCCCAATTACCTTGTGACATTTGTTCTGTATAACTGAATAACCTGCCAGGTAGATGGTTTAGGCTGTCCATTTATCTTTTTGCAGACTGAAAGCGACACAACATTGACTGATGCCCTAGAGTCTACTAAACAGTTGTGCACGTTATGGTTGAAAATTTCAAAAGTTAATAGAAATGGTGGGGTTTTGTATTTAGGCTTACCTCCCACACTTGCTTCATCAATTTATTCTTCTTTAGGTTGATTGTCAACAGGAAGCTTTTCCTCAGGTATTTCAAGTGCTTTTAACAATCTTTCTTTCTGCTAAGGCACATTGCACATTTCAAACAACGAGATATTTGCCTTAGCCCTCTTAATATCTTCCGCAATATCATACTCCATCTTATGTTCTTTGAGATTATTTTTTACATCATCAGTCTTCTCCTCAATGGGATTAAAAGGCATGTTGATTTGCTTTGGATTTTGACTCGTAATGGTGAATTCAAGTATCTTAACAGTTATGGTGCTCTTCTAAATTTTCTTTACATTCTTTTGAAGTCTCTTGATTTTCGGGAGTACTGATCTGTCCTCTTTTATCAAACCCTGACTTCTTGTTGTCACGTTTGTTTCCAATATCTCCTCCTGTTTCAGATAACCTTCTTCTTCTGTATCGAAAAGTGAGACACAGTCCCATAAAACCAAAGCATCATCCTCTTGTTTTTCTGTGGATTTATTTCCCTTTTCCTCCTCATCATCAGATTTTGTTAGTTTAGAGTCCAATAGCCGATTCATTACTAATGTCATCGAATTGATCCATTGAGGGAATTTTTTTTTCAGAATGAGGCTGCTGATGAAAGGTGCAAAAGTTATCCATACCTACCTCTGTTAAGTTCATTGATGCAGGACTGTGTGGAGGAGGTTTAGATTGGTTGTTGTCTTCTCTCCTTTTATAGTAAGGCTTATAAGATTTCTGAGCTTCTTTTTCCTTTTCCAGATCTATTATTCTGTTAGATAATTTCTGCATCATTTTCAACATTCCTTCAAAGTCATGTGACTGCTCCTCCTTAGGCTTAGAAAGTCATAAGGCTTTCTTACCAATTTTTTTTCTCTTGGCTGCTCAGGATAATATTCTATGCTCTCTCTTTCAGCTTCTTCATAAGTTTTTGACAACGTAGGCTTGACTTGCATCTTGGAAAACATGGCCAAGTCAGGCCCTAAAGTTGAAGTATAGTATTCGATCAAAACCTTATCAGACGGTTTATCAATTGTAGAAAATTTCTTAAGATAAGTAGCAAACCTTTGGGTGAAACTATGCACTTTTTCTTTTCTTTCTTTCTTTAAAGTGCACAACCCTTTCATTAATGCTGCATGAGTTTTTTGGATTGCATACTTACTTCTAAATATTCTTTCAAACGTATCCCAATCTATGATTGAGTTTGCAGGCAGAGCAAAATACCATGAGGCTGCTGCTCCTTTCAGGGTATGTGGAAACAATCTGCAAACTACATCTTCATGTTCTCTAGCCCTTAGTCCTTCTATAGCGAAGTAAAAGCTTTGCGAATGATCATCTACTAAAATCTTTTCACTCGGGTCAAACTTGGGCAGCATTTTCTAAAAATCCTGTGGTAAGTCATGTAAAGGGGGTGCCAGGTTTAAAGGTGACCTAGCCCTCCAAGCAGGTGGTGGATTCGGTGGGTTGGGTGGCTGATTTGCATTCACGCTTGCCATGAGTCTGGGTGGAGAATGAGGTGGTGAATGAACAGGGGTATGAACAGGTTAACAGTAAGGTGTATCTGGGCCCACTTGATTCAAAGGCTGAACAACTTCCTGTAAAGTTGTTTCTACCAGTTCTTCAAAATCTCCAACCAACACTGCGTCTTCCAATATAGGACAGTCTTTCTTCTTATATTCTCTTCTGGGCAAGATAGGAATAATTGGTAATCCTCCAATCTTCTTCACATATGCCCTAGTATGTCTTCTCAGATCATTAACTACTTCTTTATCGACAGAATACAGATGCTCTTTACCCTTCTCTTCAGGAATTGGATTGGGAAACAAACTGCTTTCAGAACTATCACCGGTGGAATAATCTCGAGAAAATAAGTTTCCTCAGATAGCCGTGCACTGGCGGCCCTCCTTCTAGTGCCAAAAACTGTTGAGGCCTGGAAAATCATAGGTAACAACAGTTAGGGATTCTCCCCAGTAAACATTCCCAAATATCCCGTTACTGTTTGGTATGGGGAATCCGTCCAGTTTAGGGTCCGGCTACCGTAGGTCAAGTAACAAAAATAAAGGGTTTTACTGTTTACGACCTGGTCCACCGTGTATGTTTTAGTTTTTTGTATTTAAGTATGAGATGCAAGTTCCTATCTAAAAATGCAGATTGATAGAGAATATGAGGAGCGATCACAATGTGATGCACAAGTTCTTACCTCTCGTCTTAACTCTCTCGCATCTAAACCACACACAGCAAGAAAAAAACTAAAACTAACTATCTAACCTATCCCTAGGGAGCAATATTATTATTCATCAATGAGTAATGTATTTTGTGCATGCATTAAGAAAAATCATAGATAGCTATTACTTATTTCAAAACACATGAACATTTATAGATATATGAACAACCAGATAGCTAATTGTTTATGAACAACATTCATTACTCATAGTGGAAATTTCATAGAATAAACTAGAGTGCGTTCATAACAAGAACATAGGTTCAAAGAGTTAGAATGATCTCACAGTTAATGGATAACAGCTGAAAACAAAATAATTCACATTCAACAAATCCATAGCACAACATTTGAAACCTTCCACAAAGCTTTCTCCAACAGGAAACTTGTAATTTCTTTATGCAAAAGGAAATAGTTCTTCTTACATCAGACTCTCACAAATCTATCTGGGAAAAAGTCCCTTTACTACATCTAACTCTCCTATATTTATACTACAAGCAAAACTCTTGGGCTGCCCCTCGGTGACCTTTGGGCTTCCCACAATTTTGTCCTTTTGTGAATGCTCATAATTTATGCAATACGTTACATTTCGACTTAAGATTTTAAGAGCACTTTATAAAAAAGGGACCAGCTTGGTAACTGATTAACTTTTCCCAAGCCTGGGCCTCTGCTGCTATCGATCTGTTTGAGATCTCAGACCCTTACTTCTTTCTTCTCTTTCTTGTTGCCTATTGTCTTCTGCTTTGTCTTCTAGACATATCTTCTCTACAGTAGCAACCACCCTGTCATGAGTAACCAGTTCTTAGATCACTTAGCGTTTAACAAAGTAACATAAACTGTATCAATACATGCATTCTATAAAACAAAATATAAACAAATAAATGCATGAAAAGATAAGGCAAAGAAAATCCTATCGGCTGGGTCTGAAAATCCTCTAAACCCATTATCCAACTAAAAACACAATCCTGATAGAATATACTCTTCACCTAATTCAGGCCACATCTGAGCTAATTTGAAACCCTCCGATAAAAACATGAACCAGGACAAATGTAACAGCTCCTCCTCATCTTAGAAAAACCCCTGACTCGATCAATACCCCACGAAAACTCTGCCATTCCATAAAATAGTGTAAAAAAAAACCAAAAGGTGGGAAAACCCTATCAGTAGTCGGGAACAAAATGCTAAGCATAGGGCATAAATTCACTAAACGACCGCAACGACGGGTAGCATAAAGACTACGGGTTCCGTGACAAGAATAACGTTGGTGAAATCAACACTAAAACTATAGCATTGGACCTCGGAACCACTACAGCATTGACTAACTAGTTCAATGAGGAGCCATAACAGCGGAAGTCACATGGACTAAGGGTTCCGTAGACCAGAAAACATCGACAATCGGAAGAACTAGGAACTAGCTAGAAATGCATCGACAGATAAATCAACTAAAAATCAGAAAGATAGAGCGAAAGATCGTCGCAATGGCGGATGCCAAATTGACTACGGACCCCGCAAATCACAAAACCGTCAACGATCGAAACAACTAAAGATCAAGCATCGGCAAAGAAAAGGGCTAGTCCTCCAATCAAATGTCAAAAACAGTTCCGAATAGCAAAAAGAAAACAAATCATTTTAAAAAAAAACTCGTGGAATCGTCAAATATATGTGCTTTCGTCGGGGTGCTTGCAATCTACCATCCGAAACAGCGGCAATGCAAAGGACTAAAACGCCGATAGTCAAAGTTTTGAAAAATAAACAACGGAGATAAAAACCATCGGTGAAAAACATGACTTTCCATCGGGACCTTAGTAATTTACCTTCTGCAATGGCGGCTGCGTAAAAGACTACTGTCTCGATTCACTATTCAAACGACCTTCGACAGCGATAAAGGAAATCAATCCATAAGTCAAAGACTTCAAACTTCACAGTCAAAAGTGTCAACATACAAAAGGTAGTCATTAAACTTTTGAAAATGCTAAACGCTTAACCTCAATCCATCCTCAAAAGATCCAAACTTGTAGCAGAGGAACAACAAAGTTCAGCAATCCCAAACAAATCCAGGGAAGATAAAATTAAAAGGAGGGTCCAAAATTTTAAAAAATTTGGGAAATAGTTGCAGCTGCAACAATTGGTCGATGGGGGCAAACTCAAGATGAGAGCTATCTTTGTAGGGTCGACTAGTAACCCTTTATTGCACACAATATGACCTAACATGATGCCAAATGGGGCGCAAAAAATGCACATTTTGGATTTTAGCGCGATCTGGTGTTGCCGACACCTTTCCAGCATCAGTCGAAGGTTGGCCAAATGATCCATGATTAGACCTTACACTTTCCAATCATCCATGTACACCTGTAAGAACTTTTGAATGAAATCCTTAAAAGCAGCAACGACGACCCGAGAGAATACCGCAGGGGTATTCTTCAACACAAAAGGCATCAATGTATATTGAAAATATCCCCATTCACTGATGAATGTTGTTTTATGTTGGTCCTCATTGGCGATTCTGATCTAATGATAACCCAAAAACCCATCTGTAAAGGAGTACATTTCTTGATCGCCTACTCCTTCAAGTACCTATCTAGTGAACGGTGTTGGAAACGGGTCTTGCATACAGGTGTCATTTAGTTTCCCGAGTTTTACACAGATTCAAACTTCGCCAGATTTCTTGTCTTGGACCACCATAGGACTGATCCATTCTGACTCTTCGACAGGTTCGATGATTCCAGCATCCAACATACGATCAAGCTCAACATTGACTATGTCTTTGTATTGCAAATTCAGATGATATGGTCTCTGTCTCACTGGTTTGGTATTTGGCTTCAGCGGGATTTTCATTTCCCCTAGGTCGCCCAATATCCCTTTCATCTCGAAGAATTTTGTCAGAAACAGATCTTGAAAATCATGCAGGAGATCTGCGATCTTGGCCATGGTCTCCTCATCCCAGTTGTCCCCAACATTTGCGAACTTTGAATTCTCGTTCGTCCCAATATTAACTTTCTTAATCTTCGGCGACTGAGTCATGGGATCGGTCGACATGTCTGATGTTGTGACATTGCGACTCCCTTCAGTCTTCGCAATATTAATATTCTACAGCTCATCATCAGCCTCCTGCTCGCTAGACATGTTATAGAATTCCATCATTGATTGCATTTGGCAACGCGCATGTGGATCCACAGGATATGCAACTGGCACAACTATCAAGACTACATCCCAAAGGATATGAAGTGCATTATGGACATCCGGATTGGCATATGCAAAATTAAAAGTGTGGGAGAAACAAATCATCAACTCCTCCCAAGTAGTTATTTCTCTGCACGGCTCCACGGATATGTACTAGGACCTCGACATTTCATCCAAGGTATGAATAAATACATGGACCCATTAATCCTTTGGTCGCACTGCCCATAGTGTTTGACACTCCATAAAATGGATGTTAGGGTCATTCTTCCCTTCATACTTCCTAGTGTGGAACATCTCTGTGGTACCAAAATGGACTGTCATCAGCTTGGGACACTGCGTCCATCCGGTACTTTTTTTCTTACGAGCTTCCCACCAGCGGGCTGGAGTAGCCGTCAGTGCTTCCTCCAGTGCCAACAGTCGCTGTGGTTCTGAGACTCTTTCTTCAAAGACTGTTAAGAATGTATATAGCTCTGGTAACCCTTCATATACTGGAAATTCAACCATTTCAGTCGTGACATGACACATAGATTGCGTAATCATACCACACTTTCTAAAGGATACCTCATGCATGCGGTTTTGCCAATTTTTGAGTGCATCATCAGAATCGGAGGACGCAGAGCTAGCTCTGCACCAACCAAGTTACCCCTTAGTAGTCAAGTGGATATAGTCTTCAGAGATGTTGTATGCATGATCCCACCCCTTGACAACTTCATCCTTCACATGTTCAATGTATCTTCGGCCCTCGGTTGGATCCATGGGTGCGATGACTCGAATGTCCTTATTTTCGAACGTCATCATTCACTTCTTAAAATTAATCATGGCCATATTGTCATTAGCCCATCCAATCCCCAACATCACAGGATAGGATCCTTCCCCATTAACGACTTCAATCACACCAAAGTCGGCATGTGTTCTCATACCTTCAACACCGACAACTAAGTTCGTTACCCGTCCAATGGGTTGCACCTTAGCTTGGTTCGCCAATATCAGCTGCACAGGGGACCAACCCATCATTGGGATCCCCTTTTTTCCCAGGTCTGCTTAGTCAGGATGTTCACATCCGATCCCAGGTCCAGGATGACTGAGTCCACCTCATAGTCACCAATATGGATATTCATATGCATCTCTTTACCTGTCTTTTTTTCTACAAGGATTTCACTGTGGAGTCCTTCAGCTCCTTTCCTGAATGGTACAAGAACCTCTCAATATCAATAAGATCCTCAGGATCTCATGCCAGTGCTAAGCATTTCTCAAAGAACTGCTATAAGGTACCATGTTGTCTCGATGGTCCTGCTTCTAAGGATAAATTAAAAGAGGATGGAATTTCATAGACATGCAACTTACCAATATTGTGTCCGATCACATCCCGAGTTTCAAAAAACATCTCTTTTTTAGTTGCAATATCAAACACCACTTCATTCTTCCCAGCTAATTGAACTTGCGTCCGAGGTCCATCATCTCTCATCATCGCATCTCCATGAGTGACAATGGCAACATCGACATCCTCTGTTCCAGGCTCTACTGAAATCGTCGCAGCTATTGGACCTTGAGTCTGGTGCATCGACGGAGTCTGAGCCAGTGGTGGATTCTAATTTACTGGTGGGTTCATCGGTTGATTCACAGTCTGGTTCTGGAGCGAAACTTGATTATGGGCCTGGTTCTGTAACTGGCTATGGGCTGGTAGCTAATTCTGAGTCTACAACTGGGCCTGATTTTGTAACTGCGAAATGTTTACGATTTTCCATCTTGCGATTAACTGCGGACAGTTGTCCATGGTATGATCAATAGCCACACAGTATGTGCATGAGCACTACAAGTGTGGGTAGTCTCTCTGATAATTCCCGAATACTCCACAATTATAGCATTGGACAGATGCATGACCTCATCCCCCTCCTCACCCAAAACCTCCTCCTTGACCTCAGAATCATCCACGAAATCCTCCTTACTGTGGGTATTTCGGCTGAACTACCTGTTGTGGTGGGGGATTTGGTTGTTGCTGAACAAAGTGCGCTACTTGAACGTATCGTGGCTATGCCTATGCTACGCCTAGGCCATCGACATTTGATTGTATGGCTGCTGCGGTGCAAACTATGATTATGGCATGAACTGTGGCTGAAGCTGCGGTGGAAAAAACTACATCATTGATGGTAGTGTGTACTGCTTTTGTGGTTGAGAACTGACCATTTTAGGCTATGGATGTGGTTGCTGGACCGCACGATGGCCTTCACCCTTCACAAAATATGAATCATAGGTTATGTCCTGAAGCAGATCGTATTCTTGACAGTCTCTATCCTCATGCCCGACTGAGAGACAGAATGAACAATATAAATTGGCAGGATTTGACACCATCTTTTGCATATAGCCACATTCCTCATGTCGATGTCCATAGACTTGGCAAATGCGGCACCAAGGTACACCACCACTACTCAATAGGTTCGGAGCTCCAGATAATAGATAGTTTCTAAAGTCAAGGAAAGTATCTTTGGTGTGGCCATCTGTGTGACACCAAGTACACCAAAGATCTGCGCAGTCTTCCTTACCTTTCTTGATATCCTACAACTAGAGGGTGAGGTTCTCTAGCTGTGCCTAAATTTGATTCATCCCGACTGCACTCTCCCCGATAGGTGAAGCTTTGATCTTCATCGCAATCTCTAGGGCTTCGCTCTATGTCACTATCTTTCGCTGCATCAATGGTTGTCGGATATGAGAAACCAATGCTACGATAAACCATTCTTTATGTTGGACATCACTCATAGAAAAATGACTCTGACCATCAATGTTTTGAACCTCTGATTGAAGTCCCAAATGGTCTCATTAGGAAATTGCTTAATTTCCTTCAGCTTTGTAATGTATTGTGCTTCCGACTTTGGTTTTCTAAATTCCTCGATTAGTCCCATCTGGACCTCATCCAATGTCTTCTCTAGAGTCCCCTGAGGAACTTGGATTAAATTCATAAACCAGTCGAGCGCACGACCCCTCAGAGTAGTCGCCAACTGTCCTTTCTTTACATCATCATCAGTGGCCTGTCTAACAGTCCACACTACTTCACATAAAAACTAATACTTATCGGGATCATTGGTCCCATTTCCATGGAACAAGGGTAGCTTCATGTCATCACCTGCCATCCTGGGTTTCCTTCCTATAGATGTTGATCTACTACTAGAATGTTTCTGGCACGTCAGACAAGTCAACGTGGGACTTGGATTTTGTCCTGAGTTTGGAGTAGTGCACGGAGGCATGGGTACGTTGTTGTTGGGGTTTGATCTTACCGTCGTTCTAGGCGTATCCTGGTCCTAGTCATCCTAGTTGTCAGTGTAGGGTTGCTTCGTCCCGTGTGGTTGTCCTTCGTGGTCTTGTGTCCCGATTGGAGCAGGACCTTCCCTTGTCCTCTGCCTCTTTTCTAGTTGAAACCGTGCTCCTCCCCTTGTACAACCACTTCCTTCCTCAGATTCCCTCACAATCTCATCGAAACTTTCACCCATCTACCCTTATCTTCTCATTGGTCTCCCCCCTTGGTCGCGGTATCCACAGCCTCTACACACTGGGTTGTTACTAATCTAGGTGCATCTTGAGTATACCCTTTTCACAAACCAACATTTTAATCGATAACTAAAGCGACAATAAGAACCTACCTCTAGGTCCAATGAAGAACTCCCTCTCTGCTTCACTGTAGGATTTATTGGTGTCGACAGCGAACTCAGTGATATATCCCTCTAGGATATTATCCAACCAGACCTCGATGACACGCAATGCTCTATTGTCAGTCTACTATAGCTCCTGGATCAGTTCAAGGGTCCAAGATAGTGGTTCTCTTCCTTGGAAGTTCATCTTCTTGTAGGTGAATCATGCCAGCCACTCATATAATATGATAGGAAATTCACTGAAAAAATATTTGTGCAGATCGTCGTGGATGTACCTTTCTAACCATTTGTTTGTTGTCAGCCCAGGGTTCTGATTTTTTGCCTCAGAAAATTCTCTCAGATTCTAATAAAACCAATCTTGAAGTTTCGGTCACGTCGGATGCCACATTCATTGTTGGGTAACCATTTGTTGAGTTCCACATGCCCTCCTCTCAGTCGCAACGAGGTCCCGACAACGAAACCATTTGTTGGCACAATCCCAACCAACAAAACCTAATCGACAGGGGTTCCACTCTGTCGATGCTCACCACACCACGATCTCCCTGAGCATCGACCCAGAAAGGTTTTACCCTGTCCAGCAACATCCACAGAGCGAATGAGGTCTCACCCGAGATGTTCAAGGGAGAGCTGTCGAAACCAAGTTTCCAAAGTATAGAGGAGGGTTGGGGCATCAAATGTTCATTAGCTTAATTTCCAGATCTACTTTACTTACTGAATCATTCATCATCTTGTGTTTAGTCATTTGTCATTACTGCATATCTACCAGTGGGAAAAATAGATCTAAAAGATGACAGCATCCATAAGTAGAAATCATCGCATTATCCATTCATATGCAGATCTATTCATCATTCAACATCAGAATCGCAACAAAGTAAAACAAGAAAACAAAAGAGGCAACAAAATATAAGATCAACCCACATCACATCATATTAAATCCGTAGAACAAATCGTATATCAAAACAGACATCAATTACATCCAAAATTCATTCCCCATGTATCTCTTCTCCAAAATCGTCCAACAATTGTATTGTCCAATTTTTTTTTTCTTACATGCATAATTCTTCTATTTATAGGCTTGCGCCTTTACATTCAAGGTCCACTTCTAACTAACTTCTAACAAAATTCTAACTAACTTAAACACTAAGGACCAATATTCTGAAGAAATGGTCAATAAGTACAAAAAGTGACATGAAAATATCAAAAAGTGGACTATTTTCCACCTATCACGATATCTTTGCCTTGCATGGTGCCACATGAGTATGTGCAACATCCTAGATGCTGCACAACTCACTTACCTCCAACCCCTTGCCAACAAAATTAA
This sequence comes from Pseudotsuga menziesii, assembly GCA_001517045.1. Taxonomy (NCBI): domain Eukaryota; kingdom Viridiplantae; phylum Streptophyta; class Pinopsida; order Pinales; family Pinaceae; genus Pseudotsuga; species Pseudotsuga menziesii. The sequence continues at coordinate 864,666 of LPNX010477656.1, forward strand.
AGTACAAAACAATATCAAAATAAGTACAATCATTCATTTTCAAACAACCCTGAACATCTCTATTATCAAGCAAAAAAGACACCAACCAATGAGATAAGTTTTGAGCTCTTCTAGGGAAACTTATAAACCAATATTCAGATATGAATATGTACTTTTACAATAGAAATAACAATACTATTACAATAATAAATCAACTCAATTATCTTCTTCTCTAGATATTAGATCACTTAAGAATTCACCCTTTCATTGTTGAGCATGTGTTATATTCTCTACATGACTACCCTCCTTCCAACGGGGGTTTGGGGGTTGACCAATGATTTTCGACCCATTGGAATATTATTTCGGTTTGGGAATTAGGGTTTTGGAGGTTGGTGAGTGCCTTATATTTTATTGTAAATGGTTGAATTAATACAATGAAAAAAGAAACAAAGAGAGCGATGAATCTCTAGGTTAATTCATTTTTTCCCTTCGAGGTTTCCATGGTAAATTATGTGTACTCTATGTGAATTCCATTTTTTACTTTATGTTTTGCTTAATAACTGTATTCATTGGTACACTTAAATAGGTTTAGAACTTACATTTACCTATGCCCAATCAACAAGATTACAAATATATGTAAATAGAAAAATATGAAGAACATATGTAGTTTAAAATCAAATATGAATTTGATAAAAGATATGTATTCCCGGGAACTTCATATAATCTCAATGATTAAGTACTTTCCATATCCTCCTCTCAAGGCTACAAAATGCAACCATGAATGCCTTTCTAGGTAAACCATCAAACCCTAGCTCCACTAAGAAAAAGAACTGTAATAATCCATCCAACACTATCTCCAAGGTAAGACTTCCTCCTCTTATATTCTTCTTCACAAGTCTGGGGCATGTGTGTTTTCTCCAAAGACCCTAGTGTCTAATATCCAAGGGTAAAATTATAATCCTATAACCCCGAATTAATCGATGAAACTCTAAAGAGACCAAGAAACCCTATCTCCCAAGGCGGGGGAGAGAGAGAAAGAGAAAGAGGTACAAGTGAAGACTTAGAGAGAGAGAGAAGTACAAGTGAGGACTTAGAGAGAGAGAGAGGTACAAGTGAAGACTTAGAGAGAGAGAGAGAGAGGTACAAGTGAGAGGACTTAGAGAGAGAGAGAGAGGTACAAGTGAAGACATAGAGAGAGAGAGAGGTACAAGTGAATACTTAGAGATATAAAGATGTACAAGTGAATACTTAAAGAGAGAGAGAGAGGACAAGTTCCTTCCTCTTCTATTTTATATCTCCACACAAGAGTGAGAAATAATGAACACACAATTCATATGATCACCTCCAATGTCTTCTTGTCATGAGTAAATCCTACTAACAAGAGAATAATCCAAACCAAGGTATCCTCTTTCCATTCCATGACTTCTCCTAGAGTTTTCTCATGCACTCATGAACCCTAATGAATCTCTCCAAGAAGAAAACGACAAAGAGAAATATACAAATGATGATATCAAAGAAAAGAATCCCTCCTTCCTTTATTTATATGAGAGGTAAGGGAGGCCACCAAAACTATGTGGGCACAATCCCTCACAATCAACCTACATTAAGGCCTTGTATCCCAACCAATATGTGCACTTTTAATTAAATGAGTCATGCTCCAAGGTGATGTCATGCACAATAATGTCTCCAAGGGGATGTAGCTATGTAAGGAAAATCCACATTAGTCCATCATGAGCCTTCATAGATTCCATCGATCCTTGTAGGAATCGTACTCCACTCATCATCTACTCCTTGCAATAAAATTATTGAGGCCCTAGGCATATCCAATCCATCTATAATCCTATGAACAAGAATCCACACTCCCACATAGGTCTTGAAACACCTATATATGATGTAAAATACTCTGCATCCCCTATAGGATGTTCTCTAACCAAGTCAATCCTCCATGTGGGCATCATGAATTACATCCACCGTCCAAGAAAAAGATATCAAATGCCCAAGGGAAGAACATTGAGCTAACAATCAAGTGAGGTCAAACATCCTTTAGGAAAACTATCTCAAGTGTGCATATCTTTCATGAAATTTCTCTCATGCTATAATCCATCTTAGACCATCTAGGGTATGAACATACACAATGTAACCCAAATATCTTGAAGCAACCCAATCATGGTGTAAATACTTTCAGAGTAACTCAAAAATCTAAAAGGTTCATATTTGATCCCAAGAGAAAAAAGGGTGACAAAAGGAAACAAACTTTGAAAAGGGTCTAAGAGAAGCAACAAATAATCAAGAAAATCCTTTTTACTCTACCTAGAGCTGAGAATTGCAGGCACTAATTGAATTAGAGTTTTGATAGTAGTTGTAGATCCATTATCAATAGCAAGGCACACGATGAACTCATCGATCTTGTTGATTTTTTTTGGCGTGGATAATAACTAGAATGCATCAAGAAACAAGAAGGCTTCCATCAACTGAATACTACCATGTTTTGGTGGATCTAAATCAAATTGTGGATAATTTCGCCAATATGTCCTCTCACTTGGAAATAAGAGAATTAAAATCAAAATGTGGGACTTCTTTTACCTTAATCTCATAGCTCTTAATACAATTATTAATAACTAGAAATTCCATGTGGAGGCCCGTTATCAAAGAATCCATGCAAAGCCATGGGAAGGAGTATATTAAAGTCAAAATAACAAGATTTAATACCATTTCCCTTCATCGTATGCTCACACACTTGATTAATGAAATCATAGCCAACTAATATGCTACTCAATTTTTCTATGGCATCCAAAGGTGGGATAATTCTGCAACAAATTTCACTAAGTAGTCTAATTTTATTTCATAAAGGGTCTTGTATTTGAGATATGAAATACTATTGATATATTGAGTGAGGTGTAATGTAATTGTCGTTGGGAAACCCTTAATCCAATAGCTAAATATGGAGGTTTTCTCTATCATGATATGTTTCTTTTGGCCACTTTGTAGCCTATTTCAGTTCTTTTTCTTTGTGTTGAATATGGAGGATCGTATCCATGTGAGTCATTATACTCTTTGTGATTTGATGGGTATTCCGTTATGAGGCACCATGAAGGTTTCAATTTTTTTATCCAATATGCAATAAATAGCCTTTCAAATCATTTTCAGACATAGTAGGAGAATAGTAATATAAGGCACAAAGAAATATTTGAACTTGTCTTTCAATAAAAGAGGAAAATTGAAATGCTTGGGATGATTACAGTATGATGCGTCAAATGATGATGATCTTGATGAGGATCACTCATTCTAGGATATTTCAGCAAAAAATATCAATTGGTTTGTATCTTGAGGAAGATAAAGAAGAGGAAACAATACAACAAGAACCAAGAGATGTGGTAATGTAACAAGTGTAACATGAGGACAATAATCTCCAAGAGGATCAGAAAGAGGCACATAGTGACCATGCATTTTGATCATTCCAAGTTCTCTAATGATTTGCAAAATTATTTTAGTATTAGGTTAGCTTGGTAGGATTTATACTAGTAGCTAACAATGCCATTCTCATGAAAAAGAAAACATAATAAGTAATGTTTGGAAGACAATAATAATTTTGATGTTATGGAATCAAAAAAACTCTACATTTGTATTATCATTTTGAATAGTATAGTTGAAACATTCTTCAACTACAAAATCAATTGTTTCAATAATTAAAAATATATAAAATGCAAAAAAATATTAGTGTTACTTTTAACAACATATGTACAATAGAGAATGTCAAAGAATCACTACAAGAGCTTGTAATGTTTCCTCTTTGATGACTAACCTTGTATGAATGGGTCTCCTTAAGGTAAAATCCTAGATTTTTATTGGAAGGATTTGTGCTTAATAATTACATATGAAGACATAACATACATGCAAAGGTAGAACTTGGTAACCATATTGCAATTTAACTACAATGCGGTCTTTGTAACTAAATAGATGGGGATGGAAATGATAATTCTTTTATGTAGATATGTATTAGAGGCCAAGGCTAGAATTTACCATAGATAAGACATCATTCATATAGTTTATTTTCAACTAGGTTAAGAAGTAGGTTAATTCGGGACTTTAATATAAACAATTACAGTTTTCCTCATTGATTTTAGTTAACAAAGAAAATTACTAAAATTGAGTCATTGCCTCACTCATTATCTTCCTAACAAGACACCATGTATAAGCATCAAATGATATGAATATCAACCCACTTTTTCTAACATTAATAGACAAAATGTTGATGGGAGGTTCCTATGATTTTTGAGCTAGGGAAGATTAGGGTTCTACATAAACGTTAAAGTAATTGCATGAATTTTATGAGGAAAGGTGCCATTATTAGTTTCTAAATATCACCAAATCCACAAATTGGGACTCCATTTTTACTAAATTGTGCAGTATTCCTATTATAATGTATCGTTCCTTAATTCAGGGGAGGCAGGTGTGGGCAGGATTATCTTTGATCTTGGAGGAAACATAGTAAACACTTATGCTTGGGGACTTAGACATCGATCCAACAATGAAGCAGAATGGCTCTCACTCCTCCTTAGCCTGAAATTGGCAGGTCAGTCTAAAATCACAAAGCTCATGGTCTTTGGAGATTCAAGGAAGGTAATCTAGAAGATGAGATCAAGATATAAATATGGTTCAACTAGTTGCAAAATTATTTATGATCGTATTTGTCAGCTAAATATTATTCCAAAATTTTCGTATCTTCTTATTCTCAGCGAAAACAATAGCTCCACTGACAAACTTGCCAACCAAGGATCCAAAAGGCAACAAGGAATGGTTGAACTCTAGAATCGGTTTAAAATCCACAAGCATGTCCCCTAGAGATACCCTTATGCATTTTTTCTTTATGCTAAGGTTGGGTGATATTCTTTTAAGGCCCTCCCACAGGCCACATACCCACGGTGATAATTCAAATTTCCAAATTACGTGTGGGCCTCTCTGGACATATGGCGGTCCCCTTCACGTGAACGCTTTTAATTCCCATCTTCTCCAGTTGTTTCTCGAGGTCATGAGGAAATGGTCGACATGAAGGATAGAGGAGCTTAATAGAGACGCCCCCTCTCAATCCTGTTCATTACTTAAAGGTATGGAGAGCAACAGATTTGAGGGAAACAAAGGAAACTTGATTAAAGGTGGTGTTCAGCAACTTCACAACTTCTTTTCAGAACTCTCGTGGGCGTCCAACAACAGAACTCAAAACTCAATGGTGAGCAAAGGAGGGAACCCTGGAATCGTTGAGCTCAAGTCTAGTGCACAGGATATTAAACTGCATCTGCTAATGGTCTATGACATGGTGGGTGTTGGTATTTAAGAGAAAAGAGATGTAGCGTCTGATGTCAGATACATTGCTAATCAAATAAGCTATCATGAATACATGATAGATGATAATGAAAGAGATCTGAGGTAGATGACAGGAATCGTAGATTTCATCAAGGAAGAGGTTCAAAAGATGGCCAGAATGACCCAATGCAACCACTGTCAGGATTCCTCAGATCATGGCGACCACCCAATGGAGGAGACTTCAGTTGTCCAACCCTCTCATGGGCTTGGAGGCAAGAAGAAGTAGAGACCTAGCTTTGTTATCTTAGATTTTTTTTCTGCATTTTGCTTAATCACCAATTTGTTAGAGTTTACCCTTTGAAGGGTTTAAAATCCTTTAGGAAGCATCATAGGAAAATTAAGTCTTCTCCATTATGCATAGTTGTTACAGTTTTTCTTTCTTCACAGAACTATCTGAAACCCAGGTTTCAATTTTGTAATATATGGCTATGCACAACCTTTTTTTCAAACTAATATATTCTCTGGTTTATGTTTAAAAAAATAAAAATAAAATTGTATCCTTCCTTAATTCATCTTCAATAACATAGTGGCCATTAACAAAGGGATTGATGAAGTTTTTTTTTTCCAAAGAAAAAAATCATTATGTTTTATATTTTTGAGATAAAAAACAAAAATTATACATTTTTTTGCCCTTCTTACACTTTGTTCATGTTTTCCTACTACCTTGACTATCCTTAACATTATTGGAAGATTATTTAAACTATAATAGACTTCATAAATCCCATCATTCCTTATTTTTCTCTTATCAAATTAAAATCCAAAAAATTATAGTCTTCTGGGATGTCCCAAACAATATAATCCATCATTACATGAGTGCCTTGAAAACTATCTTGAGGAACTTTCTAATGATAGTACTATATTGTCCTTTCTCGAAAACACAAATAGACATGAGTAAAATCATTTGAAAACAAAATGAGGTCTATAAATTCCTGAAAGGTGCCTCTTCTGAATTCTAATTCACATTCAAAGCCTCCTAAGAAAGTTCATTTGCATGTGTATTAAATTATCTAAATATATGAGTGAGTGAAATGACATTAAAATAGGCCATTACCTCTTTAATTTTGTCCAAGATAGGATCCGAGACAAAATTTCTCACCTTGCTCTTTTGATTTTCCTATTCAATAGCTAGTTTTGAATCTCTCAACACTTGTATATTTGTTATGCCTTTTATCTTTGTTTCTCTCAACAAAATAAACAGTGTTAATAAATCAACTCTATTATTTGTGTTTATTCCATCTCCAAGTTTTAATATGAAATAGTGATAAGTATCATTTTAATATGAAATAGTGATAAGTATCATTATATTTTATTACCCCTACTCCAAATTGTCCAAGAACCCCTTCGTAGGCTCCCTTGAAAAATCCCAAAGGTTTGTAATAATCAATGCTCAACATTATTAGCATACTTTGGATCTTCTCATCGGGGGACCCCATATATTCCAAAATAGCCATTATAATTCTGTGAGCCACCATAATAATATTGCATTCTTTTACTTCCAACAACATCAAGTCGTTGACCCACCAAATCGAGGATGCAAAAGTACATTGGGAACACAAAAATGCATGACGCAACCTTATTTAATTTTGCATCCTTATCGGTAATCCATTCCTACATATAGTCCACCAAAGTATTCTTATTCCACCTATATTGTAACCCAAACCCTTATGTTATTTCCTTCCAAACTTCCTTAGTAAAATCACAAGCCACAAACAAATGGTTTATAGTCTCATTTTCCATTTTACATAGAATACATGTACTCAAGCCCATCCAACTCCTTTTTTGCTAGTAATCCCATGTTAGTAATTTATTTGCTAATTCCAACCATAAGAGTATCCTAGTTTTAGGTGGATCAAGTAGTTTCTACACAAGCCTTTATCTTTTTTTTGTCTTTAGGCCTTTCTTTTTATCTTTTTTCTAAGCTTGGTTTTGTACCTTCCTATTGTTGTGTTATTGGACCAACATAAAGTGTCCTCCTCATATAATCTTACAACACTATGTATGAGATTTTGGATATACTAAGTCCTTCCTCTACTTATACAATGGGGTAGATGAAATTAACCATGACTATAACCCAAGTGTCTTCCTCAACCCAAGTGTTGATGAATTAATATAAATATGTAACCCTAGTGTAAATAATCTAAATCAACAAGTATGATTAATTTCAATCAAATGAAACTTTCAAAAGAAACAAGAACTCAAAATAAGTAATAAAATTGGCTTAGTTCGAAATTCTATTGAAAGTGTCAATGTCATTGCTAATCTTTTTCAAGTTTTAAATTCAACATCACTGAGATTTTGTTGGGAGTGTATCAATGCACATTCTTTATCTTAAGGTAAGGCTATCCAAAATCTCATGATGGTTCATTAACAAAGTTGTTTGTTATAAAAATCTTTATTTTAAGGTAAGGGTATCCAAAATATCATGATAGTTGATTAACAAAGTTGTTTGTTATACACAACTTTTAAGCAAGCAAAATTTTTCCCATGGTCTATTTGGGAAAAAAAATCATTTCACCTGAATCAATTCTAAATTGTTAGAAAGGTTCCTTTGAAAAAAAACCACTTAGTATTTTTTGTTGATGAAACCGTTTTGAATCTATCAATGCATTAGCGTGCTTGCATTTTTTTTTTCTAGTTATACGGTAAAGTATATGCACATTAATTTAACATTAAATTATCAACAAGAGCGTCATAAACTTAAAAATGCATGCATTGTATGTGGAAAATCGAAGCCTAAAATAATCTAATCTAACTTAATCTAAGATCGACATGCACTTTAATGCTAATAAAAATATAATACAAACTGATATTGAAATAAAAAAACTAATACAAAAACAACAACAACAAAAAATCCAAAAAAAAAACTAAATGAAAACCATCTAAAACAAACTGTATACTAACTAAATATAAACACTAACAATATGGAACATCTACCTTACCTATACAATGATGTGAAATGATCCTAAAAAAATGTGAAATATTAAACTAAAGATAAAATATTAAATTAAAATATGACTCATTAAAAATGAAACATAATTAAATACACTTAAAAAAATGTTTTGAAACTATATAAAACACTGTATTTTAACAAGAGCCATGACGTGGCAATGTCACCACAATTGTTAGTAGCTATTGCTATAATGCCAATGCTATAGGAAAAAAAACTAGTTTGTTTGATCTTTAAGTAACTTTGACCAGCCACTAAAGTTTTGACATGCTACTCTTATGGATTATGTAATCTAAACATAACTTAATTTTATATAAATGCTATTATGGATTATATAATCTAAACAAACTTGATTTTATATAAATGTATGGATCATGTAATCTAAACATACCTTGTTTTTAAATAAATGACGTTGATTTTATATAAATATGTATTTCCATTTAAAAATATAAATATAAAGTATTTTCATAACTTTGTTTTCATAAAAATACATTTAAACATACTATTAGTGACCTCTTTACATATGTATTAAGTAGAATTATATAATAATAAAAAATAATATGGGTACACCTTGTAAATAGATATGTAAAAAACATGTGAGTGATGTTTCATAACTTTGTTTCCATAAAAATATATTTAAACATACTATTAGTGACCTCCTTATATATGTATTGAGTATAATTATAAAAAAAACAACAACAATTAATGAAAGGCACACCTTGCAAATAGACATGTAAAAAACATTTGAGTGACGTTGTATAAAGTATTTTCATAATTTTGTTTCCATTAAAATATATTTAAACATACTATTAGTAACCTCTTTATATATTAAATATGTATTGAGTAAATTATATAAAAAAACAAAAATTCTGCCTTAAAAGACACACCTTGCAAATAAACATGTAAAAGACATGAGTAGCATTTCAATAAAGCCAATCTCCCCTTCTACTCTTATTCTTCATGTATTGCTCAGGGTTGCAAAAGCAAAAGTTTGGTTTTAAGATCTTTTACCAAATTCATAAAGCTCTTGCTTGACAAATAAAGCAAGTTCACAAACTCATTTCCCTTTTACAATTGAATAATCATTGTTCTACTCACCTCTTAGCTCTGTGATTCCAAATCTTGATTATGGTGCAAATTCCATTGTTTCTAAATTAGTGTATATCCTCACTTCTCGTGATGTTCCAATGTAAGCTATTGTTCCAAGAATAGCTGTTTCGACATCTGCTAGAGTTTTTACTTCTGAGTTTTTACTTCTTAAGCTTCTGAATCATTTCAATATATTAAACATTATTTGTGATTTTTTCGAATTCTAGATAAAATTCCTCAACCATAATATAAAAAAAAAATGCCAAATGTTGTAGGATCCTTGTACAATTTCGTTGAGATATTATAAGCCATAATATCTCATAGATAGTTGATATGAATTGCAACGGATAATTTTACCTTGGGTTTCTCATAGCTGGCGTTCAGACCAAAAGCAGCCGCACTGTATCTCCGAAAGCGCGGTTTCTGTACTCCATTGGAAACAACCGTCGTGGTAATCCGGTTGTCATTACCATTAACATGATGAACTGCATGACCGTTAGGAGTTATGTTCTTATGCATCACTATACGAATGTATGTTTCCATTAATGGAAAATCCATCTATTGCTGCTTTCCCATTTTATATGTTGTAAAGCTGGGAGAAGTCAAAAGGAAGCAAGCAAATGCTAGAGATGTTGGAAGTACAGAGTAAGAGCGAAGGGTGAATTTGAAGACGAGAAAGGCAGAGGGGTCGTATAATTGTGGGGAGGGGCGCTCAGCCCTATCATAACATTATTGTTTGACTACAGCATGAGAATACATCCGCCATTACGTAGAGATTTCCCGAACAACTCCATTCTCTGGCAATCTTGAGTGGTTCACGTGCTTGATCTGTATGTTGTACATACAGGATGGGTTGTTACTTTTCCTGCCATCATTGTTAGATTTTTAACATTAAAGCTAGCATTATCTTAGGATCTTTAACTGATAGAATAACAGGCACAACAATCAAACATAAGAGATAATGAACACAAATTTTTTCCTTGGGGAAACCCTAAAGGAGAAAACCCCGCAACTTCCTCAGAGATAAAATCAACACCAAAATCAAAACCCCAAAAACAATAAGATGATCTCCCGACAGTAGTAGTATCTTTCTCTCTTGTCCCAACAACTTCTTTTCTCTCAGTTATGCGCTACAACTGAGTGTGAGTGAGTGTGTGATAAATAGAGAGGCTCACTCTCTATTTATACTAATTCTCGACTTGACAATAACTCACTAGGGCCAACTTCTCTAGGAGAGTCTAATAACCCTAGGGCCCCACAACTGCGGGGACTTTAACCCTTGAACAATAGGAGGGTTACCCACAATGACTTGACATGACTTGTTTACATTATTGAATCTCCCGATGGGAACATCGGGGCATGACATGACTCAATTACATTACAAATGCTTCCTGGAATAAACATCGGGGTACAATACATAAAATATACAAGTGAATACATTCCGAAGTTACAAATACATCAACACTCCCTCTTAACTAGGAAGGTATTCTCTCGACACAATTTATCATCACAAGTCTTCTTCTCTATATCATCTAGATCATCATCGAGTTCTTGTCATCTTCATCTTCAAGTCATCTTCATCACTAGATCTGGATCATCACTCGATCTGGATCATCATCACTGCTAGATCATCGTCACTGGATCATCATCAAGTTTGGATCATCATCACGGGTGTTATCTCATGATTCTTCTCATCACAGGAAGTTCTACAGAGCCAACCCTTTTTCATGCTGGTTGCAGGCCTAGCCTCCATGTAGGTCTTCTTCAGCACTTATATCTGACCCTAAGCCAAAATTCCCTGCCCAGCACTTACATCTGACCAATCATGTCAGAAATGCATGCCCAACACTCACATCTGACCTCATCTTGTCAGAAAGGCCCAACACTCACATCTGACCATGTGTAAACAAATCATGCCAGAATGGCTCTGCACTTATATCCGACCATGTGAGAATTGACCAGGTGCCTCCATTCTCCTAGAGAATGGCATTCAGCACTTATATCTGACCATGTGTAAACACATCGCGCCAGAATGGCTCTGCACTTATATCTGGCCATGTTCGAACACACCGCATCGAAATAGCTCTCAATCCCAGACTGAGTATTCCTGGTAATTGACCAAGTGTCTCCATTCTCCCAGAGAATGGAATTCAGCACTTATATCTGACCATGTGTAAACACATCGCGCCAGAATGGCTCAACACTCACATTTGACATGGAAGGAGTCAATCCTCTCACCATGATAGAATGGCTCAGCCCTTACATCTGAACATGGAAGGAACCAATCCTCTCACCATGTCAGAATGTCTCATGGAATCATCACTTCCCCTTGGAGGGAACCTCGATCTGGATAACACCAAGCTTCTCCCTGAAGTACTCAAACTTCACTCTGGCCAATGGCTTCATCAACACATCAACTATCTGTTCGTCTATCGCAACATACCGGAGCTTCATTGCTCCTCTCTGCACCATATCCCTAATATAGTGATATTTGATCTCGATATGCTTCGACTTGTCATGGAACACCGGGTTCTCAAACAACTTCACACAACTTTCGTTATCACAATATATACCAGTAGCATCCAACTGGAGATCAAATAAATTAGATAGTAGATTTCTTAGCCATACTGCCTCGCAACTAGCTGAACAAGTTGCGACATACTCTACTTCAGCTGTACTTAGTGCCACACAGGATTGCTTCCTGCTAAAACAAGATATCACACCTGATCCCATACTGAAGCAACATCTTGGAGTGATCTTTCTATCAATGGCATTGCCTGCCCAATCTGAATCAACATAACCTTCTAGGTTAATATTCTGATTCACCTCATACTTGAACACATAATCAACTGTACCCTTCAGGTACCTCATAATATGCTTTGCATCAATCAAGTGAATATGTCTCGGATCTGTCAAGAACTGGCTCAAGGTGGTCACAGCAAAGAAAATATCTGGTCTCATATCCGTCAGGTACATCAAGGACCCAATCATCTGACGATACATCGTGGCATCAACCGCTTTTGATGAAGCATCACTCAATAGCTTCAAGTTCGATTCCATAGGTGTGGTTATGGTCTTGCAGTCCATCATCCCAAACCTCTTCATGATCTCTACTGCATACTTACCTTGTCCAAGGAAGATTCCATTCGCATTCTGCCACACCTCCATGCCTAGAAAATAATGCATCATACTTAACTCGACAGCAAGCTTCCTCTTCATATCAGCAATCAACTCATCCATACCTGTTACAAACAGATCATCTACATATAGCAGGAGTATCACTGGGTTCCCTTCTTCAACCTTGTAGTAAAGGTTGGAATCTGTTTTACTCTTGGTAAATCCCAAACTGGATAGGAAGCTGTCGATTCTACCGTACCATGTCCTGGGTGCCTGTTTCAAACTATACATGTCTTTCTTTAGTCTACACACATGAGACTCCCTGTCATGTGTCTCAAAATCGAGTTGCTTCTCCACATACACTTCCTCTTCCACTACACCATTCAAGGAGGCATTCTTGACATCCATCTGGTGTATCTTCCACTTCATTACTGCAACCAGAGAAAGTACTGATCTGCTGGAAGTGTATCTGGCTACGGGTGCAAAAGTTTCTTCATAGTCTATTCCTTCTTTCTGGGAGAAGCCACAAGCCACAAATATTTCTTTATATTTCTCTATGCTCCCATCTGCAGCATGCTTGATATTGTAAATCCATTTGGAAGTTACAACAGTCTTCCCTTCTAGTCTTGGAACAACATCCCAAACATCATTCTTCATGATCGATTGATACTCCTTGATCATAGCATTCTTTCATTCATTTCTTTCTGTCGATTCTTCATATTTGAAAGGTTCTTTATCAATAATGTCACTTAGTAGGGCTACATAACTGAAGCAGGACCTAGTTCTCTTTCTTCCTCTGTGTGATTCTTCTAAAGCCCCATATCTTTCTGCACCTTGGATAATTTCTCGTACCCAAGCATGTTTCATCTTGTGAGGATTCTTCTCCTGAGGTGGATCCACAGGTTCTTGAGGGTATTCTAATTCTCGATCTTCTTCTCGAATTTCTTCGTTCATGGTTGTATCATGAATTTTGGGTACTTTTGTTTCTTCAGGTTATTCAGCAGATCTCTTTCTGGATTTGATGTAAGCTGAATCTTTGTCAAATGTTACATCCCTGCTGATGTCGATCTTCTTGAATACTGGGAAGTATATTTTGTAAGCCTTCGAACTTTCAAAGTATCCCACAAATATACCCTTCTTTCCTGAAGGATCTAACTTCGTCCTCTTTTCTTTCGGAATGTGTATGTATACAGGACAGTCGAATATTCTGAGATGGATGATTTCTGGTTTCTTGCCAGAAAAGACTTCTTCAAGTGTCTTGTTCTCGAGTACTCTGTGTGGAGTAGGGTTCTTTACATACACCGATGTTCTAGCAGCTTTTGCCCATAGATGCATGGGAAGATCTTGATCATGAAGCATGGCCCTTGCAGCTTCCATGATCGTTCTATTCTTCCTTTCTGCAACCCCATTCTGTCGTGGATTATATGGAGTGGATAACTCCCTCTTAATCCCCGAGTCTTTGCATAACTCTTTGAATTCATTTGATGTGAATTCTTCGCCATTATCTGATCGAAAGGTCTTGATATTCATTTATGTGTGGTTCTCAATCAAGGCTTTGAATTCCTTAAACTTGCTGAATACTTCATCTTTGTTCTTCATAAAGTATATCCATGTCTTCCTAGAAAAATCATCAATAAAGGAAACATAGTATGCATACCCGATAAATGAACTAGATGACATTGGACCGCATACATCGGAGTGGATGATTTCCAATATTCCTTTTGCTTTGCTCTCGCTACTTGGAAATGTCTTCTTTGTGTTCTTCCCTTTCGTACATCCTTTGCAGACACCGTCATGTTTTGTATGTATTTCTGGAAGACCTTCAACATGTTTGATTGCAAGTGGTAGTGCTCTATAATGCACATGTGCAAGCTTTCTATGCCAAAGTTCATTTGGTTATACTGAGTCATGACCCAAAGCTTGTTCTGGTTGGCCCTTCCATTTGTATAGACCTCCTTCTTGTTCCCCAATCACTACTGCATCGTCAATAGTCTTTCCCTTTGAACACATGAGAACTTGGCCATTTACAAATGCAACCCTCATTCCTTTTGCATCCAATGCAGATATGGAGAGGAGGTCCTTCTTTAGTCCTGGTACAAACAATGCATCTTTCATCTTTATAGACTTTCCAGATTCTAGCTTATATGAGGATTCACCACTACCTTTTATTGGATACTGGTAGTCATCTCCAAGTTTCACCTTATGAGGTGATTCATGTTCAGATAGTTTCACAAAGGATTCCTTGAATCCTATCATATGTTTGGAAGCACCACTGTCTATAATCCAATCATTGCTTCCATGTGTGATAGTTCTCGTGAGAGCGGAAATCAGAACATATTCTTCATCACTTGAAGAATCATCACTGTTTTTTCCAGTTCTCTTTGTGGAAGGTTCATCATCCTCTGCGGCATGAGCATGATGTCTTCTCTTGTTTCCCTTCTTCTTGTGAGAGCTATTTTTGTTTCTAAGCCAATCTCTTGCAAAGTGTCCTCTTTCATCACATGTATAGCAAATGTAATTAGACATATCTCTAGGATTTCTAAAGTTACTCTTCTGGTGAGAGTGCTTACCTCTATGATGGCTTGTTCTGGTTTTCTTGGATTGTACTATGAGAGCTTGATCTTCACTTCCCATCTTTTCTTCCCGAGCTGCTATCCGAGATTCTTCTTGTGAGCATTTCTCCCACAGTCTACTAAAATTGACTAACTTCTTTCTGGCACAGATTCCTTGAATAAGAGAATCCCATGATCTAGGGAGACCATTCAATGTGGTCATCACAATTTTTGCATTCTCCATTTCTTCATCTACTGCTTCTAGCTGCTCCTTGATCTGAGAGACTCTTGCAAAATAAGACTCAATGGTTTCCGCATTCTGTATCTTTACATTCTTCAATTGGTTTCTTAGAGTCATCTTCTGATTTATGTTCTTTCCTTCAAACAGTTTGGTCAGGGCATCAAACATAGCTTTAGGTGTCTTTAGGGAGGACACCTGTGGTATGAGGTGATCCTTGATTGAATAAGCAATAATCCTCTTAGCCATGACCAATTTCTTTTTGTGTAAGGCCTTAGCCTCATCTCCCTCTGGAACTGGAACCTCTTCATTGATGTAAGAGTCCAACTCATTTTCTTCCAAGACCAGGGAGATCCTATAACTCCAAGCTCGAAAGTTATCAGCTCTCTCAAGATTTTCATCAAGCTTGGTATGATGAGACATCTTAACTGAGAACCTCAAATGGAAATACAAAATATTCATATCTTACCAGGTCAAGATGTTGAAACCGGATCTGGAGCTGAATTTCTGCAATGCTGGTTCAGGAGCAGATTAGGGTTTGACTTTCTCGGAGTTCTGTCCAACCAAAAACTTTGATCTTGATCTCTAAACTTCGATTTTGAGGAGGAGATCAATCCAGGCTTGGGCTTACTCAAAAAATCCACTTCTGTGGAAAGCCCTAATTTTCGGCAGTAGTGTCGTGTCAAAAACTGAAAATGCTCAGAATCAGATTCTGCTTTGACAGAAAGATGCGCCCTGGAGAGGAGAGTCATCCCAACCTTCTTTTTCTGAAAATCCGTGGAAAGAGATCCAAAAATAGGAAGCCCTAGTTTCTGCAGCTGCACAGTGTCTTCTTCTCAGGTTAGCTCTGATACCATGTTAGATTTTTAACATTAAAGCTAGCATTATCTTAGGATCTTTAACTAAGAGAATAACAAGCACAACAATCAAACATAAGAGACAATGAACACAAAGTTTTTCCTTAGGGAAACCATAAAGGAGAAAACCCCACAACTTCCTCAGAGATAGAATCAGCACCAAAAGCAAAACCCCAAAAACAGTAAGATGATCTCCCGACAGCAGCAGTCTCTTTCTATCTTGTCCCAACAACTTCTTCTCTCTCAGTTATACGCTACAACTGAGTGTGAGTGAGTGTGTGGTAAATAGAGAGGCTCACTCTCTATTTATACTAATTCCTGACTTGACAATAACTCACTAGGGCTGACTTCTCTAGGAGATTCTAATAATCCTAGGGCCCCACAACTGCGGGGACTTTAACCCTTGAACAATAGGAGGGTTACCCACAATGACTTGACATGACTTGTTTACATTATTGAATCTTCCGATGGGAACATCGAGGCATGACATGAGTCAATTACATTACAGATACTTCCCGAAATAAACATCGGGGTACAATACATAAAATATACAAGTGAATAAATTCCAAAGTTACAAATAAATCAAAAATCATGCATGCGGATGGCTTTATGCTTTGAAAGGGAGTCCCCTACATTTATTCAAAGAGCATTGACAGCTGGGTGGCTTTATGCTTTAAAAGGGAGTCCCCTAAATTCATTCAAAGAGCATTGATGGCTGGGTGACGTAGGGTAGTCTTGCAATTTTCAACACCTTTACTTACTCATAATTTTATCCAGTATCCAACTTCCAAGGCCTCAATGTCAATTCAAATATTTAAATCATTTAATTCTATTTTTTTATTTTCCTTTTGGTGGTCGTCAATGTTTTCCTTTTGCATGAAAGAGAACTCAGAACACCATTGATGCTATTGGAACGGAACAGGGGAATGAACGGGGGAATAACCTTGATTACAAGCATCATATGTGCACTCAAGGTTTTTATTTCCGCCATCTGTTAATTGATGTTGTGACTCATGATTCAACGTGAGTTTGACGGTCACCGTAAAGTTTCCCACCCATCACAACGCTTTGACGTAAAAAGCCATTAATTTCTTAGATTCTCCAGCGCAGTGTCGTTAGGCATCCATTAAGGGTGGTAGATTGCACACCTTTATTTTATTTATTTTTAACGTTGGATGTGCGTAGCAGGTTCCTATGAAGAGAGTAAGCTAATATTTATACGATTTGTTTTGTATTAGGATTATGATGATTTTATTGGTGCAAGTAATTCCGATAGCTGAATCTGTAATAAAAAATTACAATTACAGTGACCAAAATTACAATTACAATAATTTACCGATTCCAAAATCCAAACAAAAAAATTTAAAGTTTAATTTAAAAGTATGTGAATTTACCAATTCCAAAATCCAAACAAAAAAATTTTAAAGTTTAATTTAAAAGTATGTGAAATGTTTGAATAAGTTTGATATTTTTATTATTATTGATCACAAAATCAAATTATTTAGATTTTGTTTTTTTTATTTAAAATTTATTTTTATTAAATGAAGATTCAATTTAACAGAATAACTCATTTACATTTATAGATTATGTAATTAATGGAGATGAGCCGTAAGAAAACCATACCCAGAAATTTTGATGCAATTTGCCACTGGAAACGTGCAAACGTTGAGCTTGGTAACCTTAAGTTGGCACGAAGATTAAAAAAACTTGACACGTTGTACAATTTAATATGCTTGGTCAGAATGTCTGCATTGTGATCTGAACCATTATAACCTAGAATATTAATTGTCATCCATGCCCGATGCTATTTGAATTATGGATGATAGATTTATGATAAAGAATGTACTGTTTACAAGGAGCCAAAACCCGAAAAGGTTGGGGATAATTATACAATTGCTGATATCATATTCGCCGCCGGGCCGTCAGGCACACAAACCAAGAGCAACGTCATATCCCCAAACCAATAGTAATATAAAAAACTAGACAATAAAAAATAAAAATAATAATTAAATGTTTTAAATATTACCAAACCTTATTCTAAGTTCCATTAGATTTAATAAAAACTATTATAAACTTTAGAAGATTGAAATTTTTTGTCCATATATAAACAAATTGATATTCATGAGCCATTCATATATATCACCTGCAGTGGCGATCTATATCACATGCGATGGCGATCTATATCATCTGCGATGTCATTAAGTCTCCTCTTGCGATTTTCCTTCTCCCGAGAGATTGGATTGCTTTTAAATTCTTCTCTGAAGAAGATGCGGCTCTGGTTCTGGCTGGAGTCTGGCGATGGGATAAAGCTGGACTCTTAATCAAAAGGTGGACGCCTCTTTTTGATCCCCGAATCGAAAGCTACGATCAAATCCTGATATGGGTTAAACTCCCTAATCTACCATTTGAATTATGGTCAGTTGATTTTTTTAAACTGGTGGGAAACACTTTGGGTACTCATTTTTAAAATGACTTTTCATACCTGCAAATTGGGGTCTATTGTATGGGTCAGGTTTTAGCATTGATTGACTTCCGGAATGGTTTTCCTACTGATTTGGTTATTAAAAAAGGTTGTTTTGAATTCAGTCACCCTTTGGATTATCTGTGTGTCCCGTTTAGGTGTCATAGATGTCATCTGTATGGCCATGATAAATAATTGCTCGCTTCCCTTCAATAAGAATTTTTCTTTTGGTTCAGTCCACAAGATATGGAAGGTTAAAAAATGTGGATCTACTTTGGGAGCTTAGGAGGGTTTGGATTTTTAAGTGGTATTGGAGGATATGAACCTTATTCACAAACCTGTTGAGGAGAAGGTTATAGATTCTCAACCTTCCGTTTCTGTACTGAAACCTATTGAGGAGAAGGTTATATATTCTCAACCTCCCATTTCTATACTTAAACCTTTGAGTATTAATTCTTTATCTGAAGATCTAGGGAGGCATAAGTCTGACAAGGAATCTGCGTCGGTTTCTTTATATGACTATGTTCAGAATGAAGCTTTACAAGATCTTGGGTTTGATTCTCCTCCTAAGGTTCTCCCTGTGGTGAGTAAGGGTTATTTTCTTCGCTCTGTTTCGAAACTTATTAACGGAGGGTTTGGATTAGATTGTGATCCTTTTAGGAAACATCCTCCAGACAAGGGTAGGGTTGGAGGTCCTGTTAATGCTAATCTTGATGTGAAGTTTGGGTCTGGGGTACTTAGAGCTTTGTCTGCCTCCATTGAGTTTCCCTTATGATCCTTATGACCTTAAATTGTAGGGGTCTGACTAGTCTACCTAAAAATCTAGCTGTTAAAAGATTGATTGATGAACAGTCTTTAGATGTAATTTTTCTGCAAGAAACTATGTTTGATAGTTGTATTTTGGTGAAGGAAATGAAATTATTGTTAAAAGGGTGGTAGTTTGTTTCTGTGGATGCTAAGGGAAGATATGGGGGACTCCTGTTGGGGTGGAGGACTCGTAATTTCATTTTTCTGAATGCTTGGGCTATGACCTCTGTTCTGTCTATTGTTTTGCATTCTATTGAGTTACAATTGGATTTATGTTTTATAAATATTTACGGGGCTTATTTGGATAGGGAAGTATTCTGGAATTATCTTTCGGAAATGGATTGTTTCAAATGTCCTTATTTGGTTTTTGGTGGAGATCTAAATTTCTCCTTGGGTTTGTCTGAAATTTGGGGGGATAAAGCAAGAGTGGATGCTTTAACCAATTTCTTTATTAACCTTTTGGAAGGGATTGGCCTCATTGACATTAGCCCTCGGGTTTCCATTCCAGCATGGTCTAATCGTAGAGTTGGCTCTGAGAGCATTTGTAAAAGGCTAGATCGACTTCTTTTATCGACCGATTTCCTTGACAATGGCTTTCTTCTTAAATAGTGGATTGGGTGTGGAGGTGCTTTTGATCATCAACCTAATTATTTACAAATTTCTTCTTGTTCTTCTAAGGCTCATTGTCCTTTTAAGTTTAATGCTTGTTGGTTAGAAAACAATGAATTGGTTGATTTATTAAAAAACGCTTGGGTGGTTTATGATGCTCTATCTGAAGTATCCCCTGCATCCCAGTTTGTTGTGAACCTTAAAAGAGTAAAATATTTATCCATAGAGTGGTCGTTAAAGAAAAAAACTCAAGATATAAAAGATTTAGTGGACATTGAAAGGGACATGAAGAGGTATTTTGATAGGGTGGTTATTGGTTTTATTTCGGAGGAGGATAAATTATCTTTGATTGAGCTTGTGTTCGGGTACACAGGGTACTCCCAAAAGACCGAACACCTTCAGAAACCGCTTCACACAAATAGATCACAGATCAACACACCAATGTTTGTCACGTGGTTAAAACCCTCGAGAGGGAAACAGTCCACGACCCCAGCCAAATAGCTACTTGGAGCAATTTATTATGCAAAAGAAAGAAAGTTACATATGAGCTTCTCATAATCGATCAACTAGCCAATGACCCTCTATGCTCTTTAAATAGAGATCATAGACCAATCGGGTGTCAAGCCACGGATCAATGGTAGGTATGATCTAAGAGAAGTTGAATCGTTGGATCACTCTATGTATAGAACATATCATGACCGTCAGACTAGAATATTTACAAATGCATACTAATGCATACTAAAGAAACACACTTTTACTTAACGGATATATTACACAAGTTGATCTTAACTAACTCCTAAGTGTCTAAATATCCTAACACCCCCCCTTAAGAACAACTTGGGATAGGATTGAAGGATTTACAAAAGTGACACTATTAGGAGAAGGAAGGAGGCATTAGAGCCTATCCCCCCTTAAGGACACATTCCTGAACTCCTAACATAGACCGAAGTTTAGAAAACTTCGCTTATGTAAGAGACTTGGTGAATATGTCTGCAACTTGATCATTTGTAGGGTAATAGAGCACTTCAATAACACGATCATGAACAAGATTTCTGATGAAGTGCATGTGTAGGTCAATATGTTTGTTGCGCTGATGTAGAACTGGATCTTTGGAAAGCTTGATGGCACTTTGATTGCCGCACCAAAGTAGAGTAGGCTGCTGCTACTCGAATCCAAACTCTGAAAGGATCTGTCGAAGCCATAAAGCTTCCTGACTGGCATTAATTGCGGCTCGATATTCTGCTTTTGCTTAAGAAAGAGCAAGAGATTGTTGTTTCTTACAAGTCCAAGTGACAGGTCCAGATCCCAGACTGAAAACATAACCTGCAGTAGAATTTTGATCATCAGTATCACCGGCCCAATCTGAATCAGTGAAACCAACCAACAAAGGTTTTCCCCCTATACTATAATGAATTCCAAACTGAATTGTACCTCGAATATATCGAAATATTCTTTTTGCTGCTTTCCAGTGACTTTCATGAGGATTTTGCATATAACGGGCAACACGACCAACAACAAAGTAAAGGTCAGGACGGGAATGAGTCAAGTATAAAATACTACCAACAAGCTGACGATACAGGGTGGCATCTACTTCAGGCGAAGTACAAGTGGTAGAAAGTTTGACTCCAGAATGGAAGGGAGAAGGGGCTGGTTTACAATCTTCCATGTGGAAGCGACGAAGAAGGTCACAAGCATACTTAGACTAAGAAAGACAGATTCCTTCTTTGGTTTGCAAGACTTGGGGACCATGTCCTAAGTCTGACATTTCAAAATTTTGCTTAAGACTGGATTTCACATGGGTTATAAGTTTGGGGTCACTACCAGTAAGGATAAGATCATCAACATAAAGAACAAGTATGATAAGATGGTTTCCTACTTTCTTGGTATAGACATTGGGGTCAGAATGGCATCTAGAAAAACCAGTGTCAAGGAGAAAGCTATCCATTTTGGCATACCAAGCTCTAGGAGCTTGCTTAAGGCCATATAAGGATTTCTTAAGGAGACAAACAAGGCTAGAGTTATTCTGAACATATCTAGGAGGTTGTTCCATGTAAATTTCCTCATGTAAATCACCGTGTAAGAAGGCAGACTTGACATCCATTTGATGGACTTCCCAGTTATGTAAGGCTGCAAGGGAAAGAACAAGGCGGATGGAGTTCATTTTTTCTACAGGGGCAAAGGTTTCATTGTAGTCAATCCCTTCAACTTGGGAAAAACCTTTGGCAACTAACATTGCCTTGAGTCTTTCAACACTTCCATCTGATGCATACTTAGTTCTGTAGACCCATTTACATATGACAAGTTTTCTTCCTTTTGGAAGAGGAATAAGATCCCAAGTATCGTTCGCCATTAAGGAACGATATTCTTCAATCATAGCTGCATCCCAATCTAGATTTCCTTAAGATTCTGCAAAAGTTTTTGGATCATGATTCTCGGAAACTTGAGCCAAAAGAGAAGAGGCTCGCTGAAACTGAGAACGTGTTCGACGTTGATCTCTAGGATTACCGGCAAGATCACCAGCTGCTTCACATGGTGAATGGACCCATCGAGGAAGTATTGGTGCTAGTGCAATTGGCGGAACATGAGCAGGCGGAGGTATATTTTCATCCTCACTATCATCATCAGAAACTGGAGTTGGAAACCTGTCAAGGAATCTAGAAGAAGAAGAAGAAGAAGAAGGCACAATCGTCGAATCAGGCTCGCAAGCCAAAGATGGCACACCCGCCAAGTTAGGCTCACAGGCCAAGAGATTTTCATCAAAGTTAACATCTCTTCTAATGATTATATCATGAGAATGTGGTTGAAGAAGTCTATAACCTTTTACATCTTCAGAATATCCAACAAATATGTACTTTTCACTTTTAGGCTGCAATGCTTTACATTTTTCATCCGGAATGTGAGTCCATGCTTCACAACCAAACACATGAAAGTGACTTACATCTGGTTTAATTTTACTCCATGCTTCTTCCGGTGTTATACCTTGTAAAACTTTAGTGGGTGTGCGATTAACTATGTAATTTGCACAATTTATGGCCTCAGCCCAATATTGAAGACCTAGTCCCTGAGATTGGATCATACAATTAGCCATTTATTTTAAAGTGCGGTTCTTCCATTGAACTACACCATTTTGTTGTGGTGTATATGGAACAATGTGCTATTGTTGGATTCCTTGTTCAGTGCAAAAAGTAGTGAACTTGTTGTTAACATATTCTCCTCCATTGTCAGATCTTAACTTAATAATTTGATGACCAGATTGTTTTTCAACAAGGGCCTTGTAGGCCAAGAACATGTTAAATACTTTTCTCTTAAGTTTTAGGAAGTAAACCCAAGTGCGTCTGGAGTAGTCATCAATGAAAGTTAAGAAATATTTGAAACCAAAAAAGGAAGCAGATGGAAGACGGCCACACAAGTCACTATGCACAAGCTCCAAGGGAACCGAGGCGTGCCAAGAGGCACGTTTGTCAAAACTGTCCTGATGATGTTTTCCGAGTACACAACCGGAACAAAAACCATCCTTGCAAGATACCAACGGAAGACCGGTCACCATATTGTCTTTACATAGTTGTTGCAATGAGCGATAATTTAAGTGACCAAATCCCTCATGCCAAAGTTTGCTCAAGTTATCACTATGAGCAAGAAAAAATTGAAGGAAAAGGTGATGACCCAAAGTTGTTAAATTTGTACAACCTGGTAATATCATCAACAGTTCCAATAGCAAGGATATTTTGAGGATTTTTAAAATCCTTGATTACAACTTGGTGAGGTGTAAACGTCATAGTTTCACCTTCACCTGAATGAGTAATTTGATAAATTGATAACAAATTGCAGGTAATTTTTGGAACACATAGTACATCACTGAAATGACCATTTTCTATTGGAACTGTTCCAGATCCTACAACACTTAGAGATCTATCATCACCAACAAATATTTGTTTGGTGTTACATTCATGCATAGTAGAAAACATGGCTTTATTCTTAGCCATATGATAAGATGCTCTAGAATCAATGAGCCATTTAATTGAAGTAGAAGAAGAAGATGCAGTATAAGAGTAACCAGAAGCACAAAGTGCATGTCCATGAGAGTTAGATTATGAAGACGAATCTAGGCTGATGTGGTGCTTCTTCATTGCTGCTTCCAAGGCTGTCGTCTTCTTAAAACACTTAGATTCATCATGATTATCTTTCCCACAAAAATTGCATTGACGCTCAGTCTTCTTTCCTTTTGGCTTGGATCCTTTGTCATTTTTTAAATAAGGAGCTGACTGAGAGGGTTTGGGACCCTTGTTATTTGGCTTATTATTGCGAAAATTATGTTTCTTGGGAGGCTTGGACTTTTCTTTCTGTTGGGATAATAAGGCTTTCCCAGATGTATTTGCATTGTTAATTATTCCAAGATGAATGAGCTTATCTTGCTCTCTAATTAGGGAATCACAAAATGATTCAAAACTAGGCTCTTGATAGCTAGCTGCAGTCAAGGATTCTTTCATGGAGTAGAATGTAGATACAAAAACAGAATATGCAAGTCCAAGTTTGGAAAGAATATGATAAATACATTGTTTGTCTTCTTTCTTAATCTTGCATTCTGCACATAAGAGTCTAAGAGTTTTATACTTAGATAAATAGTCTTGAATGCATGAAAAATCATTTGGATTCAAGAAAATCAACTCATTCTCGAGTTGATGACCCCGAATTTCATTGTGTTTACCAAACACAGATTCCAACTTTTCCCAAGCTTTATCAGGTTCATCAATTTTAGATATATGGAATCGCAAATCAATAGAGATTGCCATCCCAATCAATCCATGAGATTCATCACATCTATTTCCCCATTTAATTTTATTATCATCATCAGTGGGTTCTGTTTCTTTCCCTGAGGTTATCCTGAAAATTCCCCTACTTCGTAGAACATCTTCCATACGAGATTTCCATGAGAAATAGTTAGAACTTGTAAGTATAATATCACAAGGGGTGGACATACTGTAAACTAATGGCTGAAAGAAGAGAAACTAACTATCTCGAAAAAATATGTTGTTTTAAAAAAAACGGCACTGAAAACTAATTCTGGATGATGAAGTTATGCTTGATCAAGGAAAATGTTGAAGATGTCCCCAATAGTGACGTGGCAGATATTAACTTGACCAACTAAAAAAAAGAAGCCCCCCTCTTCCCAAGATCACCCTTTGACAATCACTTTACAATAAAGTTGCTTTGAAGTGAATCACTTTTGTAGAATAAGTGACGTTCACTTTTACAATAATGTGACTTTTAAATAGTGCGGCAATAAATTAAAGACTTAAGTGACTCACTTTTTATTTTATTTTATTTATGTGAGATACACTTTTACAATAAAGTAACTTGAGAATACAAATTGCATGCACTAAAAAGTAGCTTGATAAGACTTGAACTCAAGACTTATCAAGGAGTAAAACAACTTTGGACCAAGTGAGCTAAGTTTAAAAGGTATGAAAAAGTATGGAAAGAGGAAGGGGGCTCTATTTTTAACTTTTCTCTCTCGTTCTCCGTGCTTGCTTTCTTTTCCTGCAAATCACACAAAAAACGAAAAACAAAAACAAAAAAACTTTTTCCACACAATGGGGTTAGATCTTGGTTAGATTACCCGAAAAGTCTACATTTTCAAGTTTTCTCGCTATTTCTGATTTGCCGTGATCGCACAAGGTGCACGACAAAGAGCATACGTAGCCGAGAAGACAAGAAAAAAAAACTTTTCCTCATTGTTTCTAATTCGTTGCGATCACGCAAGGTGCACGACAAAGAGCATACGCAGCCAGGGAAGGCAACCGTCCGAGACTAAAACAAAAAATGATCTAATAATAAGATTGAGAAAATATGAGAGATTAAAAAAAAATAAAACAAATCCGTCACTGTAACATTATACCTTCAGATTTGCCGAAATGGGTGTTTCTGGAACAAATGGAAACAATTTTCGATGAAACGAAAACTATTTCCCAATGGAAACGGTGATTCGGACGCAATGGAATAGCTCCCACAAGCCAAAAATGCACAGAAAATATAGAACCAGAAACCATTTCAAAGTTTCGGCAACACCGGTTCCAGATCTAGATCAAAACCGAAAGCGACTCTTCATAAAAGCTCTGATACCATGTTCGGTTGCACAGGGTACTCCCAAAAGACCAAACACCTTTAGCAATTGCTTCACACAAATATATCACAGATTAACACACCGATGTTTGTCACGTGGTTAAAACCCTCGAGAGGGAAACAGTCCACAGCCCCAACCAAATAGCTACTTGGAGCAATTTATTATGCAAAAGAAAGAAAGTTACAATGAGATTCTCATAATCAATCAACTAGCCAAGGACCCTCTATGCTCTTTAAATAGAGATCATAGACCAATCGGGTGTTAAGCCACAGATCAATGGTAGGTATGATCTAAGAGAAGTTGAATCGTTGGATCACTCTATGTCTAGAACATATCATGACCGTCGGATTAGAATATTTACAAATGCATACTAATGCATATTAAAGAAACACACTTTTACCTAATGGATATATTACACAAGTTGATCTTAACTAACTCCTAAGTGTCTAAATATCCTAACAGCTTGAATCTCGTAAGAGAACTATTTTATGTGATCGGGAAAATGAGGCTCAACAAAAAAGTAGGGCTTTATGGATGATTTGTGGAGATGATAATACCCCTTTTTTCCATAAATTTGCAGCTCATAGGAAGAATCTTAATACTATCTGGAAAATTAATGATGATTCTAGCAAACTTGTTGAAGGTTCTGAGGCTATTGCTGAGGCTGGGATCCATCATTTTGAGTCCCTGTTTAAGGAAGAAGCTGAGTTACATCTTCCTGAGATTATGCACAGTGCAGGTTTTTTTCCCTCATTTGTTTCTGAGGAAGATAATTGTGAGTTTTTGAAGCCTGTCACATTGCAAGAAATTAAGCATATCCTTTCTATTAGCAAAAATGATAAGAGCCTAGGACCTGATGGTATTCTTCCAGAGGTTTACAGATGTCTTTTTGATGTTCTGGGTGAGGACCTTCTATGAGTTATTGAGCATTCCCAGTTAAGTGGTAAAATTGCTGCAGTTTTCAACTCAACCTTTCTTGCTCTAATCCCTAAGATTGATCATCCTTTATCTTTTGAGGATTTCCGCCCTATCTCTTTGTGTAATTTTGTGTACAAAATTATGGGAAAGATTATTTCCATCCGGATCAGAAATGTCTTGGGTAGATGTATATCAGGTGAACAGTTTGGGTTTTTTCCAGGCATGCAGATTCATGATGCAGTTGGGGTCATATAGGAGGGTATGCATACTATGCATTGTAAAGGCTTAAAGGATGTAATGATAAAAATTGATTTATCTAAAGCTTATGATCGTGTTAGCTGGACCTATATTCGGGTTATACTATCCAAAATGGGTTTTGATGGGAAGTTCATTGCTTGGGTCATGAGTAGTCTCTCCTCTGTATCCTTCTCCCTGCTTATTAATGGAGTAGCTACATCTTTCTTTAAATCTGGTAGGGGTCTTAGACAAGGCTGTCCTTTAGCACCTCTGCTATTTCTTATTGTGGTTGAAGGTCTTGGAAGGGCTATTCTTTTTGCCAAAGACTGTGGGACTTATCATCGTTTATCTTTTGGTAATGATATTGTCTTAACTCATGTTCTTTTTGTAGATGATATTGTTATGGTCAACGATGGTTCTGAACAATCCCTTTCTACTTTATATGAGATTTTAATGATCTTCTGTAAGGCTTCTGGGATGAAGATAAATGATGATAAATATTCTTTATTTTTTTCCTGTATGGAATAAACTGAGGTTATTGCTTTACAGAATATTTTTACATTTCCAGTTGACAGAATTGAAAATGGTATGAAGTACCTTTGGTTTTATCTCAAACCTTGCAGATATCTTCTAAAGGACTAGGATTGGCTTATTATTAAGGTAGAGAAAAGGATTAACAATTGGAGCTTTCATTGGTTATCCAAGGGGGGAAAGATGATACTGATTAAAGCAGTATTAGAGGCCATTCCAGTCTATTGGATGCACTTTTGGATACCGATGGGGGTAATTGAAAAAATCAGAAATCTTTGTTTCAAATTTCTTTGGGCAGGTAAACAGAATTCTTATGGTTTACCTTGGACATCCTGGAAGATTTTGGCTAATCCTAAGTCTATGGGTGGATGGGGACTGAAAATTCCTTTTGTTTTTGCTAAAGCTCTTGCTGCTAATAATGTTTGGAATATTATTCATGGTTCGGGGTTATGGGTGAAGATTATTATTCAGAAATATATTCATCCTCTGAGTATTTTGGATTGGAATAGATCTCCTGTCAAAAAGAAATTGAATATATCAATTTGCTGGAAAGCTGTTCTTTGGGCTTTTGATATTATAGGTGATTTTCTGGTATGGAAGATTGGTAATGGTACTGGTGTTCGTATTGGTATAGATCCTTGGCTATGATGCAAATGGAGACATGCTTTACCTTCTTCCATGATTGAAAATTTACATTTGGCTGGTTTTTATTTTGTCTCTGATATTGGAATTATTGGTATGTCAGCATTGTTGGCTCAACAATGGTTTACTGCAGATTCCATTCGTTTTACCGAGCCTCAAGAGATTGAGATGTGGAATGGCTATTTAGCCATTCTTAAATCCAGTCATGTAAGGATTTATAATGATGATGATTCTCTAGTTTGGAACTTATCTAAATCTAGCCGATATTCACCAAAGGAAGGCTATTCTCAGCTTGTGAACAGGGATGTGGATCATCTCTGGTGGTGTAAAGTCTTATGGAAGATGAAATGTCCTCTCAAAACAAAAATTTTCTATTGGTTTCTCTTTTCAGGTAAAGCTTTGACTTGGGATCTTCTTATCATGAAAGGTAGAGAAGGCCCTGGTAGGTGTTACTTGTGTAAATTGGATTGTGAATCCAATTTTCATATTGGAGTGGATTGCCCTTTTACTCAGGCTATCTGGTTAATTATTGAGGACAAGTTGAAACTCAATAATATTTGGAGTGGAGATTCTGTGTCAGTCTGTTTCAAAGCTTAGTGTTTAAATTTGGAGGCGGCAAATTTTAAACCTTTACTTATCATTGTTTCATGGCTCATCTGGAAGGCCAAAAACATGTTTTGTTTTGAGGATATTACACTAACACCTGCACAGGTATCTAGTTTCAATTTCGGAATGATGAATAATATTCCACAGAAGAGCTCTGTGGTTTCGATAAGAACTATCTTTGTGGAAGTAATTGATAAAACCTTTGCATGGGGTTTTTTTTATGGTTCTGCAGCAGGGGATCCAAAAATTTGTGGAGCTGGAGGTATGCTGTTTTTATCAAATGTACATTTTTTTTCCTTTAAAGCTGGTTTAGGATAGGGTACTAATAATTTTGCAGAATTATGTGCCCTCAAGCTATTTCTCTTTCTAGCTCGAAGGAACTCTTTGGATAAAATTCAGATTTACGGTGATTCTCAGTTAGTAATTAACTGGGCATCTGGTAAGTACCGAATGATGAATTTAGAATTAGACATGATTCTTCAGGATGTTAACAGGATTACTGATGGTTTCAACTATGTGTATTTCAAACATATCTATCTGGAAATAAATTTTTCTGCAGATGCTTTGGCTAAAGATGGAGGAAGGATTTTGGAAGGATTCTGGTCCATTAAGGAATTTCACGAAGATGAAGCAGTGGAAACCTTTCAAGTTTTCTAAAGAGGCTTTTGGGATATGGGGAACAGAACCTGGTGATGGAACTTTTTCCTCATTTTGGTTGATCAGGCACAGTTATCAGTTGATGAATTTGATGAGTAGTTTTTGTTTTGATTATTAATGTTTTTGTGATCTTTTTGTGAGCAGTATGTGAACAGTTTGTAAATTGTTTGTTGATATGGCTGGAAATGCCTTGGAACATATTTTGTGTGCAGTTAGTGATCAGAACCTTTCAAGTTTTCTGAAGAGGCTTTTGGGATATGGGGAATAGAACCTGTATGTGAACAGTTTGTAATCTGTCTGTTGATATGGCTGGAAATGCCTTGGAACATATTTTGTGTGCAGTTAGTGATCAATTTTTTTCTATGGCTAAAATGCCCTGGAACATTACTCTTGTTTATTTGAGCTCCTTATGGGGTTTATTTTGAATGTTTTAACCAGCTATCAGGCTGGGATGCTATGTGATTAATGAACTTTTATGCCATTTGCTGTATGTAAATAAAGATATTTACTAATTTTTTCCTTGGAAAAAAAAATAAAAACACCAATATACAACACTGTATTTTAATAAAAACACCATCATATTCACAAAGCTATCTTTAATAACGTGACATTTCCACAAACTATCAATTACCAGAACTTCATGCCAGCTTTGAAAGAAATGGATTAAATGATTTTATGGTATGGATTAAGGAAGGAATTCATGATAGCAATAACTTAGAAACCATTGTGAATTTGTTGAAAACTCTATCGATTAAGTGTGGGTTTTCAAGAGTTTCGTTTAATTCTTTACCGTTTGCTCAATACACGTGGCGAAAGTTAGCTATCTCTGAAAGCACCAGAATTTTGACCCATTTGTGATGACTCGGTATTGATGAAGACTTAAACGGACTAAGAGTTGGTGTGCCACATTCAAAATGTATTCACCACCCTCATTGCTTCATTGAATACCTTAAATTAGAATTCTATTAATACAGAAGTGAGTACCAAAAACAAACACTTATTGTCAACATCTTTAACACAAGCACAATTAACCTAAAATATTTAATTTATAGAAAGTATGTTTCTTCTTAAAAGGTCACAGGTACAAATCTAGAGGGGTTAGTGTATGTACACCTCTATAGACTTTAGCAGTTAAATCACTGCACAGAAGGGGTCCCTTGTCCCAAAAACAAGAGGTCTCATACACCAAATTGGTGTCTGCTTGGCGGTGACCTTAAAAATAGATTATTATTATTATTATTATTATGAAATTTATCCAAAATATGACCATTTTACTTCTTCATGGTTGTGAGTTGTTGTTGAAGGAGGATTGACTAATAAAATCAAAAGGTAATATTTTGATGATGAAAAGTGAGTAAAATTAAGGGTCGATTCCAATACAATTGAATTTTTAGATTCTTCTTTACATGAAGAATCCCATACCCAGGTTAGGGTTTGGAGTGGTCAAGGCGTTTGAAGAGCATTTTTCGGTGTTGGTTATGTTGGTGGAAGGCATGTTGGAACTTTGTCGGCGTGTATTGGGAGGATGACAACCTACTTGAGAAAGCATGCATTTTTAAGGACGACATTGAGTACAAAAGGTCCTATGCTGAGGCGGTGGCACAAAACTAGTCCGCCATCTTTCTTCTGGCAATAAAGCCTCGAAAATATTTGTAAAATTATTGCCTCACTAGGAGATCACTGCTTCAAATTCTTGTGGCTTATCGGGTGGTCTTCTAGTGGCCTAAAACCCTCGTGTGATAAGGTGCGGACCTTTTAATACTTCGACAAGCATTCTTCAGGAGTGCTTTAAATTGGAGCTCTCTCATAATTTTTTGGTTCAGAATATCTATGACCCATATGTAGACTGCTAGGTTTTCATGCTGGAACACTTGACATAGAACTAAACCTGTGTTTAAATATATTACAGTTAGCTAAACTCGACATACAACCCATCAAACCTGTTTTTAAATATATTGAGGCCTATATTGACTCACATCTTAGTTTTCCTAGCTGAGAGGAGATTTTAAGAAAGTTTAAAGAAGAAGGATATCTATAAGTAGTGCCTCCAAGTTTTCCTGCAATTAGGAGTGTTGAGGATCATGTTTTACCAAACATTAGAAGGTCACACCTTCGTATTATTGCTTCCTGAACACCTGTATTGCATTGTGATTGCCTTGTTCATAAGCTATTGAATAGATTGTTCAACACACTAACCCAAACACTAAAATAGTCATCAACAACAATGGGAAGTGTATTGCATCTTTCCATCCTTTTGAACTTGAGAAGTATTATAAACTTTACCAACCAAATGTTTATTTGACAAATGATTGGGCTAAATAATTTCATGAGTACCATGATGTGGATAATATTCTAGTTGGATGGTGGATTGAAGACAAAAGATTCATATCAAAGGATGATGACTTGTATTTGATTACAAATTTGAGGTCCCCTTACATATATGTCATGTATATGATGTGTATTTTATATGGGTAACGAGACTATAATTACTTCAAGGATGCATGGGTTCCTGTTATCTATACTATGGTGTCCTTATTGTCTATACTATGGTCACATCAGACGCGGTTTTTTATTTGACTACTATATTACCTTTTACTATGCAAAAGGCTATAGAGAATGCACTGAAGGATAATCCTAAAATCTTTTCTTCATTTTTCGTGGCTTCCTATATTTTAGATATAATTTGTGCAAACAATTATTTTTGATAACTTGCATCAAATTGGAATCTAGAATGAAGTCAAGTGCATGTATACTACTTGTGGGAGAACAAATGCAAGGAGTTATTCTTTAATTTGTGATCACTTCTTTGATTCCTTATATAAGATAGTTTTTGGTAAGGAGTGTTTAAGATTGACAAAAGAAGCAAAAATGTTGTTAAAACGTATAGGAAATTGGTACTTAGATGAAGACTACACTTACCTAGGATCATTTTGGGGTAACAACTCCTCATTTGTTACCCAAATATGTCCCTAATAAACTGGTCATTGGAGAAATTGGCTATTAAACCATATTTTATGTTTTCAATGCCTCTCTGTAATTAAAAGAAAAGAAAATAAGTTTTATTCCTACAATTTATATATTGGACAATATGGTACAAGGAACTCAAAAACTGCTAAACATGAGGCTAACCTTACGCTTGAGTACAATTTTTCATAAGGACAATTCAAGAGACATGATCCCTAGAGTTTGGTCTTCAAGCATTGCAATTTGGTATGTATGGCATGGCCTTATACACATCAAGAGTGTGAATATGAAATGGAATTGCTATTTCTTGGGAACGGGTTTTAGATATGCTGAAAATCATAGAGCAAAGAGAAAAGTCAGAAATGGCTCAAACATAAATAAATAAAAAAATAGGAAACTGGGAGAGAAGTTGAAGAATTGAAAAACTAAGATGAAGAGCAAAGAATAAAGCATGAGGAATAGAGGTTAAAGGAATAATAAGAAATGTTAGAAGCCATTGAATAAAAGAAAAATAAGTCGAGAAATTGAGCTAAGAAAGGGAAAAGGAAAAATAAAGATTAGAAGCAAGAAAGAAAGTAGAAGAACATTATAAAAGAGATATTGATAATCAACATCGAGGAATTTCAAATACTAAGGGATTGATTCAGAATCTCAATCATCCAACAAAAGATACAAACATCCTTAAACGTACCTTAGTTTATGGAGAAAAGAAGAAAGGAAACAACATAATGATGGAAGAAGTAATAACCCCAATCAATTTGGAAAATATTCTTTCATGGTGTGATATACCGATTGTTGATATTCTAGATGACATTGTTGATCTTGAATTTATTTCTTATAATAAAAGACATGAAACTATTGTTAAACAGATGCAAAGAAAAATGCAATTTGATGTTGATAAGCACATTATATGTAGTACAAAGGAACAAGTTCTAGATGCAAAGAAGGTAAAGTTTTAGAATTGTTTATAGTTATATTAGCTCTTACATATGCATCTATAGATAAATCCCAAATATAATTGGTAGATGTGCATAAGTCAAAGAAAAATATTTCTTTTCTAGAAAATCAAGTCAAATATTATAAATTTGCACAAGATTACTCACATTTTAGAGTATATTTTAGAAGAAGACAATTCCAACACCATGTCATCGAGGAATTTTATATTAGAGCTTTCAAATTGCATGAATATTGTTTGAAGTTATATATTCTTTATCCAGACAATTTGAATTAGAAAGAGTTTTTGGAAGAGGAATTTTATATTAGAGCTTTCAAATTGCATGAATATTGTTTGAAGTTATCTATTCTTTATCCAGACAATTTGAATTAGAAAGAGTTTTTGGAAAAAACTAAAGAGTAGATCATTTTTTAGCACACAATAAATTTCATGATATAAAAGTTTTAACCAAAGAAGAAATTTATGAGATGGAGTAAGATGTCAATTACTCGGGAAAATCAGTATATTGTGCTGAGAGACAAATTGAATATGATTATCTAGCTTGCATTAAAATCTAGGATTAGAACGAGGACACAACCAATCAATGTGAACTACCGTCGTTTGGTCCACCTAAGAATTTTTATGAAGTTGATCATGTGGTTAGAGCAATAGAAAGCTTCCAAGAAAAACACATAATAGAGAGGGAATAAATCTCTCATGTGGATCAACCTAGTCTTATAAATTTTATTTCTAATGAATCTAATTGGGTAGCTTAGATTCAGCGTGCCTCGCCTAACGTATAAAAAGATTCATTATGCAACTAACAACCTTGAAGGCCCTGCTTAAACAACATGGTTTTCCTCATTTTGATTCATGTAATAGTTTATTTGAAGAATGAGGAAAAATATGACAAAGAAGTAACTAGGGATTAAGACCACAATTCAACTAGTGGCTAAGTTTAAAGGTTAGTTATTTTAATTGTTTTTTAAAACGTATTGAAGGAAAGGCTTAAAGATTAGAAAAGGTTTTTTTACATTAGTTTTTTTTAAGAACACTTTTTTTTTTTTTTTAGAGACTCTTTATAACGAGAAGTTAATTATCAACCAAGAATTTTACTTTCTGTTGTTTCCCATCAAGTGTCCATTAATCTTCATTTCAATAGTTGAGAGTGGATTATGCAGTAGGGAAGCCTAACTAATGCATGGATTATTTTGTGTTATTGGTTATATTATTTTTTTTCTTTTTTCAACGAAGCTTTGAGGGTGAATGTAAATTTAAAATCTAGATTTTAGATTAAAGATTATTCCTTGATTTATTTATTATAATTGTGTCATTCTATTTAAAGTTATTTTCTAGAACTATTTCAAAAGGTATTTCTTTTAAATTAAAAGGACATTTATTTCCAGTTCTTTCTCTCTTTCTCACACACACACACATATTTATATATCAGTTTAAAAGGACACCAATCAGTTTTAAATCCTATCAAGATGGAACTAGGCCATTAATTGGGTCTCTTTATTAGGGTTTAAACCTTGCGATTTGTATAGGGCATTTGGCCTTGTCAATGAACCCATAATTTGTACCAAAGAATATGGCAATGTTGTTGGAAGCATGGTAGTATTTAAAGTATAACAAGAAATTAAATGCCACAAAGAAGTTTTTTTTACAAACGATTATGATTTGTATCAAACGCACAGTGGTATAACCACTGAGAAAGGTTCTATAAAGTTCAAAAGCTACGCATTACAGGCTGAAGCCAAAAGAAAAGAAAGACATACATTACTACAGACTATACATCGAGTATTACTATCTTTGCATGGAAAGATGTTAACAGACTTAGATTACTACTACTGAAAACAAGAATGTCAAAAAAGAAAAAACCCCATGGGTAACTGTTTACTTTCCTTGAGTGCCACCATATTGAGCTAGCATTTCTGAATTTACTGCTGCTACTCCACCTGCTGCCATTTTTTCCATTTCCAGCATTTCCATCTCCAGCTTATAAAACCTCACTTCCAGCTTTGCAATCATCCTGGTCATCGCGCTTTCAGACTGAGAAATAGACTTCGTGAATTCTTCAAGCAGACGGGAGAGGTCTCTGTCCACCAGTTCAAGGCGTCTTCCACCTTCAATGTCGATTTGTCGCAGATAGCTCTTATTCATGTTAATTTTCCTCAGTATCACCCGCAGCTCAGCAGTGATCGAGAGAGACGGGGCAGAGGAAGTAGATGATTCTAGAGAGGAATACATGGTTCCTAATGAAGCTACAATCCATAAAATTACAACCAAACCTATGCTCTGTAACCAACAAACAATGTGAAATGCAGAAATTCCATTCATGTCTCGACTTGATAAAACTGTCTTAATGCTCATTAAACTCAAGATCTCGGGATGATCCATCGCATCGATCACACCCCGGGGATGGAACAACAAAGGGAATCCAGGCTGATCCGGAGTGTAGGGAGCTTCGATCATCATGGTACTTCCTGATCTGGAGTGTAGGGAGCTTCAGTCATCACGGTACATGGTAAGTGTGAACAGGACAGTGAAGGAAAACATATAACGGTCGCATACAGCAGACCACATTCCTACATGAATGCAGCCCTTCCACCATGATCCAACATGATGGAGGATGGGACAATAGAGTGCCACGTGGGAAAGCCTTGGGACAAGCCCCTACCTCCCGTGCCCATGGGCCTATGGGATATGGAATAGGGATCTAGCTCCATTTAATACTAAGGATGCTTTACTCAAGGATGTGGCGATATTTTCCACAAGAACAGCTTGGTCATTTAGCCCTCTTAAAACATGGGAATAATCAATCCTTCTCAAAGAATTTGAGAGACTTTGAATCCTTTTGATCAGTTGTCGGATTTTTAGTTGGTACGGGAGGGAGCTGGTGTTTAAGGATGGGATGATTAATCTTGCGTCCTGAATCACCGTAATTTCTGAAATTTCTTGGCTTTGAGCTTGGGAGCGGCCCTGCCACAGGGAAAGTGCTTCAGCGGCGTTATTAGTTTCATCACCTAGACCCCAAGAGTACACATGTTCATGAATTCCATCAGGATTGATGAGAATCCCTCCCCCTCCCACCACCCCTACATGCCACAAAGAAGTTAATGAGGGAAATATACATGAATAAAAAAGGATCTTACCCTGATAAAAACATTTGAAAGCTTGTTGTATAATATCATGAATCTAATGGTAATGGGTAAAATTAACCCATGTCTTGAAAAATTTGAATGATATTTGCACTACTTCCCTTGGTCGTTATGACCCACACGTCGTTGTGCCTCTCAAAATTGTATAGTTAAAAATAATGCACAAAAATGTCAATCCAATGGGGGTGACTTTCTTTAATATGATGATCTCAACTCCCATGAATTTCTTTGAGGTTGGTGTAAGATTACCTTGTCTCTACCACTTGCATTCATGACAATGGCCTAAGAAGTCTTACATTTGCATTCAGAACATATGCATGCATAAACTCATGAAGAAGGTGGTGAGAGTGAGTTTTTCGAAGAACCAAAGTGAACACAACATGCATAATTCTAAGGTATAAATGGAAAATTATAACCGGTTTGGAGTGTTGAAAAAATTGAGAGATATGTACCCTTGGAAAAATCCTTTGGCATAAAAAATACATATCCAAAAAGAATCAATATCTAAATGGGATAAGATTACCTCATTCCCAATGAAATTTGATCCATGGTTTCTTGATGAACGTCTCTATAAGTTGGAAGTGTCTTCTTGGCAATCTAAGCACCAATAGGTCATGAGAATGAGCATGGAAGTAAGGGTTTTAAACCATTATAAAACCTCCCAAAAAATGTGAATTAAACAATCGTATGAAAAGAAAATAGTGAAAAATTATATCATCAACAATATACTGAGAATTTTAAGAATGCCAAAGGAAATGTGGCTTGGGATAAGCAAGAGTGGAGTGGCCCAACCCCAAGGCCCTGAAGAGTTTAAAAGGGTTCTTAAACCTTATAGACTACTGGCATAGGTTTGTAACAAGCAATGGAAAATTTGATTCTCCCTTACCTTTGCTACTAAAATAGAATGCCTTTGTATGGAGTGAGGTAGTGAAACATGCATTCACAACTTTAAAATAGGTTATGTGCACTACTCTAGTCTTAACAATACCCAATTTTACTATTTTATTTTTGAATGTGTTGCTTCAAGTAGAGGTATCCGAGCAGTCTTGATGCAAGATGTACACCCCCTGGGATTCTTTAGTAAGCATTTGTATGGCTACAATTTGGGAAAATCCACATATTAGAAAGAGATAATGGACATCCTTTGTGTAGTTGAGACTTTGTGTACACATCTCATAGGGAGGCATTTTCATATCACGATCGACCATCATAGTCTAAAGTATTTTCTAGAACAAAGGCTATCATCATTAGAGCAGTATAAGTGGGTCACTCATATGTTGGGGTATGATTGCGAGATTATATATAAGTAGGGCAAATAAAATGGCCGTTGATGCTTTATCCAAGCAATTTGAGGAGGATGGATCCCTCTTTTCCTTATCTTTATCAATTATAGGTTGACTTCAGGAAGACTGGAAAAAATGGTTGGCACATGACACTATAGTCCAACTTATCCAAAGCCTCTGAGAATATCTCAACCTGCCTAAAGGATATACATGGAAACAAGATACATTAAGGTATAAAGGGCACATTGTCCTAGTAAAACATTCTACCTTAAAACACGTAATATTAAACAAGGTTCATTCATCATCTACAACAAGTCATTCTAGATTTCATAAAACCTATCAAGGAACTAAGTGCTCATTCATTTTGGAGGGAACAAAAATAAACATCTAGGATATTATAGGAGCTCATGACACTTGCCAAAGAAACAAGGGTGATATGATGAAGATGCTAGGGCATTGCAGGAACTCTTAATCCCAACACATATATGGATTGATGTCTTTATGATTTTTATAGTGGGACTCCTAATAGCAGGTAATAATCAATGATCATGGTGGTAATCAACAATATTTCCAAATATACTCATTTTTGTGCTTTATCATACCAATTTACCCCCTCCTAAGTTTCCCAAGTCTTCATAGGCCATATTTTTAAGTTACATGGCATGCCCACTTCCATTGCCTTGGATAGAGATCCCACATTCACTTTCAAATTTTTGTAGGAGCTATTTAAACTTTAGGGTACCTAGCAAAATGAAATAAATACAATTCGTTTCTCAAATACGAACAATAATTCAATAGTTGGATATCAAATTTAAGTAGGACAAATGCTATAATCCATAAACGAGAAGTAATGTATAAAATATGAGATGATGATACAATGACAATGTAACTGTGTACGATTTCATATTCCTTTTTGTCCAAAATGTTTGTCTTTTCAAAGATATTTGAATCTAAAATTAATAATTAGTTGGAAATATCAACACTTATATAATTTTTATCATCACTCGGGAAAATAGTGACAATAATACTCTTTTCTTGAATCATCCATTTAAGTTTTAAAACAATTCATACATTTTAAATAAGTACAAGAGAATATTATTTTTTATTATCAAAATCTATTTGGTTTTGTTACATAAATTCTAAGTTCTAGGGGTTTAATAAACTTCAAATAACCCTATAACTTTGAAATCTTCTTGCATTTTTTCTGATCAACTTAAGACTTAACCTTTTTAAACTTGGAATAACACTTTTTAACTTTAAAACTTAACCTTTTTTATTCCACTCGATATGGCACTTTTCAATCACGTGATTAGATGACTACAAATGACTCCTTTATTACACCGAAGGTGTTATTTAAGGGTTTGTTGCTCAACAGGTTCCATCGTTTGTCGACATCCTGTGAGGAGCCTATGTCCTAAGAATCCTTATCAGTGATGACAACGTATCCCTGACAACATAGTTAACGTACCCGCCATTACAACATGCTATTTATGAGCGTCTCGGCTTAAGTGAATCTGCACAAAGGAATGGATATGATCACTGCTTCATCTAAGACATTTGATTGAGTAATTATCTACCAGCCTTCTAGGTCTTGGATTCTTTCTAGTGAATAAGCATTGACTTGTATATACTCTTCAGAGTCCAAACTCCTACATCTGCTCCTGAAAAAATGTCTCCATTAAGAAGATTTGCAATACTTGGCAAAAATATTATAGTAACTTACCACCAGTAAAGCGTTGCCTAGAACTACAACAATGGCTATCAAGGAAGGACCGATGGCGGTGGTGGCGCAGTTGTTCTTGGTGGGTTCTTTACTTATGGCTGCATCTGGTGAGGCTCCCCATCCAAACTCATATCTACCTGCTGAAATTTCCCTTTAACAGGATTGCTTTAGAGGCAAACTCATGGTGGATTTTTCTCACATATCTACTTCAAACCTATAAATTTGTTGAAAATGCATAGATGTAATTACAACAAAATAGGCCACTCATCTTTCACTTTTTTAAATTTGAGAACTTGGTTGGGCAAGGTGCATTCTATAGTCCAAGTTTGGGTGGCATAGATTCATCAAATCTTTGTGTGATATATATGTGTAATGGTGGATTGAATATGGATGCTAATTCAGGAACATCTAAAGCAGGTCTAATATCTAGGCCAAGGTTGTGAATCCAGAGATTGCATATCTCAAAGTTACATTGGGTATTTTTGAAACTCCAAATATGCAACCTCAACTTACTTGAGGCACATATCAAAGCTGAGTTTAGATGTCTGACATCCCAAGTTGAAATGGGATGATACATCAAATCTGTGTGATATATGCATGTAACAGTGCATTGCATTGAATATGGGCACTAACTCAGGCCCATCCAAACCCAAATCTGAAATGCACTTTGAGGCTGTGAAGCACAACATTGCATATCTCGATGTGTAACCTCGACCTCATGGAGGTCACATAAAAGTTGGATTTAGATGCGTCTGTTGTTAATCACAAAAATAACACACCTATGTTTTCCAACATAAAACCAAAACTTGTGATGGCAAATTCTAACATGTAATTGGAACATTGAAATGCAACATATTTCTTATCTTCAAAAGGGAAAGGATAAAGAGAATTGCACCTCGAAACAAGAATGTAGTGCCTGATAACGTCGTTGTCCTTGATCAACAATCTCCCTCTTATCTGCAAGTTGACTGCCATGTAATTCTCTATAATCTTCTTTTCCTTATCCTCAAACCTGAGAATCTTTGTTTGTTATCCAGTACTCAATCCCCTCGACTCTTATCACATTTTATACACCGCAACTCATGTGAAGTAGATGGAGAGAGCTAACTACCTTCCCCATATCTACAATGCGCATCTAACCACATCTAAAAGAAAAAATGAAGTGTACCCATTGTCTTCATGAAGGGCCCCAGTGACTAGATACATGACATGTTTGTGGATCCAACATGTTGAGTTGCTTTGAGTGGCCCCACAGAAAGGACACCCATGAAGAGTTGAGTGTTTTATGTGGAACATGTGAATATTTACTCTTATTTCTACCCACACAAACCAATCCACCCCTTTGAAACTATTTAGCTGTCAGTTTTTAAGTAAACAAGTCAAATTACCGGCACAAAAATCTTATCACAACAAAAAAAATTGAGAAAGGTACCAAGCCCTTTTGTTTCCCATTTCCAAAATACCCAGTACAAACTACTCAAGATCTGCTACAGAAGTGGGCATTGATAGAAGTTCTGCCTCACAGAACGCTGCAAAACATGATTTGCAGTGTTTCCGTTTAATTTTATGACTATGGATGGTGAGAGCACACCTGCTAGAAAATATGATTACATTGAAGTTGGAGGTAGTTGGAGGAGAAACGACCGGCTACCCCTTGGCCGCAACTTTGTCTAACAAGTAATCAGTTTTGGAAAGGATCTCCTTATTGAAATACCGACATCTAGAACGTTGATGCTTTTGGAAAGGTATTGGGTGAGACCTACAATTAGACTTTTGTAGCGCAAACGTTTGTTTCAGAGGATGGAGTGATTAAAATACATAGATGTAATTAGTTACTATGTTCGTGGAGAATGAAGGATAATAAACCCACTGCAAAATCATAAATAACGCCATTACAAATTCATAGTGAATTGATGTAACTACACAAAATTGATGAGAAAACTGCAAATCACCTTAGAGAAAGCTTATTCATCATGTGCTAAGCTATGCAAAATGATGGAATAACCTACCCATTAGGAAAATAGACTCCATGGGTACAATTTTCATGAGTTTTTTAGCTAGAACTAACGTAAAACCAACACATTATAAAAAAATACAGTGTCATTTCAATCCCAACCAGGTTGTTGTAATATACAACTATGTGGGCAATACTGACCTTTGCTTCATGGAGTAGATATTTGCGTTTTCATGGGAGATCGATCCTTTCTTCTTCCTATGATGGTATTGTATGATGAGGCACTGATACTTTATGCGTCCTAACACTAAGAATAATCGATGGCTCAATATCAATTGACATGGTTATGAAGTGCATGCTAGCTCTACGTGTCAGCGTGTTCTAGCTATACTTGTTAGCGCTGGGATTGATTCGTGTCCCACGGTGCTTATTCTTATATTTTTCCAAAGTAACACGATCTAGCCCAAACAAATTAAATATGGATTTTTAAACTCTCCGAACCAAATTGACTTTTTAACTGATCACATTTGATATTTTTTTCCCCTGGTACTAACCGGGGAAAATTTTCCACGAAGAATGCTTCCTTATAAATAAAACATTTTGTATATATTTTTTAATATTATAATTGGGAAAGACTCTTGTGGGATTTCAGCTAAGAAGTTGTTTTCCTTGGGGTTTCTTATCTACCATCATCCAAGACTTGCACCAGGTCCTTTTCCTTTGCTTATGACAAGCGACGTAGGTTCAGATAACTATGAGATATCACTAGGCTAAGAATTCAACCAACCAATATTGGCCCCGTCCAGGTTTATCCTATTCAACATGATTGAGGGTGGTAGTGTTGGGTAGGTTTATAGTGGCAGTCTCTTGTAACTTGAACCTTGGACTCCTCGGTGAAAGACACTAGGGTTTACTGATTCTCCCTATAAAAAAACTATGAGATATCACAGGAGAACATAAATTGGTTGCAATAGCATGAAAGCATGTTCTTTGGGGTGAATTGGAAGTTTTTTTACCCAGTAACAATTAACATTTATATGAAAAAAATGGTGGCCAAACTATACAGTGGAGTGTTACAAGGAATGAAAATATCAGGAGATGAGGAGAGATTCCCTGCTCTGAAAGGTCGGGTGTCTTCCAAATCCTGAGCTTTCTGTTTCCCAGTAGATAAATGCAAATGAACTGAAAACATGGGATTTCTATTTTTCCCAGTAGATAAATGCAAATGAACTGAAAGTACAAGATAGTATAGAAACGATACATGTCTAAACTATGGTATGCTGGCTATTTGTTGTCACCATTAGCTGCTGGGATTCCAGATGTAACTATCTTACCTAACTGACTGATAAAAAGCAGCAAGTGACTTCTGAGTACCCAGGACTTATTTGTTCTTCCTTTTATTTGTTGACTTTCTCGGCTGGATTTTTTCCCTCTTGTGAGTGGGGACGAGTTGAAGAGTCATTGTCTTATTTCTCAATGCTCCTACATATGAGATTCCAAGATCAGAGGACAAGCTTACCGTTGTTTGGACCTCTGCTTCTTGACGTGTTGGAGGTGTTTCTTTCCCCGTCTCCAAGGTAGCCTTTGGTTTTGCTCTATTTACGTCACCCACCTGTAGGGCTTGGTTTTTTTATAATGCATTTTTATAAGTGAAAAATACCGAATCGAATGAAGTTATGATGGGGATACTTGGGCTGCCAATCAACCTTCTTCTTTTCAAGCAGAACAGGAAAACCACCCTTCAAGCTGTGAATGAGCTTTGGATTTCCCATAGTCAAATATTCAACCAGGCGCTTCAATTTGAACATAGAAATGACAGTTGCTACAACATATTTCATCTGAATAAACGCCATATCTAACAGACCCGTGTACCACCTTGGAAGACTACAAATTTGAAGGGACTCTATAGGATAAAATGTGCATCCTTGTTCAACCATCTTTCTGGTTTGAATTTGAGGCAGTCGGTACCCCAAAT
This sequence comes from Pseudotsuga menziesii, assembly GCA_001517045.1. Lineage (NCBI taxonomy): Eukaryota > Viridiplantae > Streptophyta > Pinopsida > Pinales > Pinaceae > Pseudotsuga > Pseudotsuga menziesii. The sequence goes on from LPNX010477656.1 coordinate 908,389, forward strand.
GGAGTCCCTATGACCCATGGCGTATGGGTGGTAAGTCACTCAAGTGCCTCTGTGCACGATAGTCCCGTTAGGGAGAACATCGTTGTGGAGAGCATACTTGGATTCCAAGAGAACCGACTGATAAAGTCTCATCAATTCACATATTGATGCATGTAGGTAATGCATGCATTACAAATCCTCGTATGAAAATACCCAGGATTTTTCCGTCCTATTTGGGTTTGGGTTTGACAACCATGAGATGGGAAATTTATTTGTGTATTGCTTCCAAAATGCATACAAAATGTTTACATGTACCATAAGCTAGATATTTACATATGGATATTTTAATACAAACTAAACATACAAACTTTAACACAACAAATTTCTATTTACCTGTGAATAACAAATTTTTATTTACCTGTGATTCATCTTACGAGACTATTTCTGCTGCACTCCCTGGCTCCTATACAAGCCTTAAATTCTTCATTAGAATCCAGGAAGGTAGAGAAGAGTTGGGATGTTTGTTCAAGCAAATCCATATGAGATTCAAGGACTTCATCGTCATTATATTGTGTTCCAAGAGAGACCCTTCAATATCAACAAGTTGCAACCTCCTCATTTGAATACCGTCAAATGCATCGTCTTCATGATAATCAACAAGCACCATTATATTTCCCCACATGGTAATTATGTATCCAATCATCAATAATTACAAAATATTTTTGCAATAAATCATCAATAATGATGATTTCTATCCAACGCCAAAGTCAATAGGCGAAGAGCTCTTAGCAACATCTCTTAGCTAACTTTCATAGTTTGTCATACATATTTGTATTGTTCCAACCGTATACTTCCATAGTTTCCATGGGACACTTGGCGTTCATGCATATCATCTAAAACACAACTGTGCAGGTCCACCAGACACTCGGTTTGTAAATCTGAAAACCCAAACTCTGTCAGCCAGAAAGACATTGCAATGGAAAACACATGGGTGATTTGAAGGTTGGTTGGGATTTAAAAAATCAACAGCCTAAGTCGCTGCCATGGTTTTGAAAAAGGTTTTGTCCGACAATGAGCTCTATTAATGGAGCTAACCGAAGTTGCAGAACTTGAAAAAGAAAGAAAAACTTATGCGAATCTGAAGGTTGAAGAAAGGTTTATGGGAGTCTAATGAGCAGTCATATTTATATTAGTTGTTTTGCAAAGAAATGTAGCAATAATAAAATTACTTTGTGTTCAGTGGATTGTAATTTTCAGTTTCATATATCAAAGCTTACAACTCAGAGGGCCTCCACAAGAAGTGAAGGGAACCATGCCTTTGCCTTTACGTGTAGTGAAGAGAAAAGGTAAAAAGAAATTCAATAGAATTGTTACGTCTATCAAAACTTGTGCACCATGAGCTACAATATGTGCGTTGAAGGGGGTTGGATTCAACATCCATTACGTCATGAAAATTAAGCAACAAGCTACTAATGGACATCCTGACTGTATACTATCAATATTCAATACAAAGATTGACTCGGGATATTAAAAACTTGGAAAAAAAAACATTTTCTTCACCTGTCAACCTTATTTGGCCATTCAATGATCTTCAATACATATAATATAAGAGGACCCACATGAATGGTCGACAAGAAAAATGGTGTCGCTTGTGAAAATTATGATGTGCATAAAATTTGATGTCTAGCATAGTTCAAGTTTCAATTTCAAAGCTATAGTCTCTCGATGTCCAGGTCAGGTCTCAGTTTCAAAGGTACAGTTCCTCCACATCCAGGGGTTTCAAGGCTCTCTAAAGCTACCTAAAACTTGGAAAACTCCTATAACTATGCCCCTTGGATGTTTGGATTTGTTTTCTTTGTAAGATTCCATTGGCATTCGAAGGATCGAGGCGAAGCCATTGACTTATTCACTGAATTTTTTCAAATTTAAAAACTTTATGTACAAAATCCTTTTGGAGGAAACTTATTTTCACTTATGTGGTGATTTAGAAGTTTGATGTAACTTATTTCACTTTTTTTCCTGGACTTGCATTCATCACATAAACTTATATTATCTACACACACAACTTTCTCTCATTTTTTAAACATATCGAAGTTTTCTTCGGTGTTTCATTTCCCCGCTTTGGGGGTATTCTAGTTATTTTTACACCGAAGGTGTTATTTAAGGGGCCTCGACGGCCTGTGAGGAGCCTCCCCGTGTCCACAGACTTTGTGACATATCCGTGATGGCATAGTTAACGTATCCATGATGACATGGTTACATGGTTGATGACCCAGAGTTATTCATGGCCTGAGCATGTGGATGTAAATACAGAAAACAATATGCTTCCAACATCAAATTCAACGTCAAATTCCACCTGCAATGAGTTAAGAAACCTCAGGTGACTCGTGCAATAAAACTGATAGTTGGGGAGCCCAGTTTCTCGCCAGCAAGCCCCGTCAGCAAGCCCTATCCTACGATTTGACTCTCGTACCCTTATGAAAGTAGCTTGTTTATCGAGTCCATCTGCGCTTCCTCCAATGCTGTGGAACGAGCAATATCTACAACCTTGACTACGCAAAGAAAGGGTTGTTAGCTCACCTCGACCCCTCGAGCCAATTCTTGGATTTTGGATTTGTTGTCGCGATATAGAAGACGTTGTACCGAACGAAACATAAACAACTGAAGCCGAAGCTTGGTCGTCGAGCCATCTCAAGCAACTTCCAACATTTGAATTACTTTTCTTAACCGTCCAAACGGATTCATGAAGGAGAGGACCGACGACCCACATAGGATTCTCACCGTAACGTTCTCGACGTATTTCCAGTAAGTCATCCATGAATTAAGATTCCAGACTGTGAAAAATGTTCACTAGATGTCATGTTGTGAGTGGTAGACATTCTGCGAGGTTGCAAGACTTGCAAGAAATAAATCTCTCCGGGAAGCACTGTTTGTATGATACAACGCACACGGGGATTCCAATCCCCTTATCATATACCTTGGAGTTATAGGCACTCAAGTAATTGACAACGTAGGCAGGGGCTTCATATTTGGTTGCCACAGTCTGAACCCAGCCGAGTAACGAATAATGCACAATCGAAGCAGAGGCTCCCCATCCAAATTCATATCTACACGCTGAAATTTTCCTTAGACGGTAATGCTCCGGAGGCAAACTCATGGCGAATTTCTTTAATAGGTCTACTTCAAACTTATAAATTTGTTGAAATACATGGATGTAATTAGTTACTATGTTCGTGGAGAATGAAGGATAATAAACCCACTGCAAAATCATAAATAACGCCACTACAAATTCAGAGTGAATACAAATTCAGAGTGAATTGATGTAACTACATAAAATTGATCAGAAAATTGCAAATCACATAAGAGAAAGCGTATTCATGGTGTGGCGGGATTGCTCTGGAGGAAAAATCATGGCGAATTTCTTTAACAGATCTACTTCAAACCTATAAATTTGTTAAAAATACATAGATGTAATTAGTTACTATGTTTGTGGAGAATGAAGGATAATAAACCCATTGCAAAATCATAAATAACGCCACTACAAATTCAGAGTGAATTGATGTAACTACACGAAAACTACAAATCACCTGAGAGAAGTGTCTTCATGGTGTGCTAAGCTGTGTAAAATGATGGAATAGCCTACCCATTAGGAAAATAGACTCCATGGGTACAATTTTCATGAGTTTTTGAGTTGGTTAACGTAAAACAAACACATTCTAAAAAAGACAGTGTCCTATCAATCCCAACCAGGATGCGACAATATACAACTATGTGGGCAGTATTAACCTTTGCTTCATGGAGTAGATCTTTGTGTTTTCATGGGATATCGATACTTTCTTCTTACTATGGTGGTATGGTATGATGAGGGAGTGATATTTTATGTGTCCCAACACTCAGAATAATGGATAACTCAATATCAATTGACACGGTTATGAAGTGCATGCTAGCTCTACGTGTCGGCATGTGCTAGCTATACTTGCTAAAGCTGGGATTGATTCGTGTCTAGCCCAAACAAATTAAATATGATGATTTTTTGGTAAACCATGATAGATTTAAAACAATTTGGATATGTGTCACTTATGCATTAGTAGTCTGGTCAAAACAAAGGAAGCGAAACAAGTTTGTTCTAGAATCCCTGTTGCAATTGGCAAGGGAGAGAAAAGATTATATTTGAACTATATCGTTGCAATTGGCAAGGGAGAGAAAAGATTATATTTGAACTATATCGGGGTTGTCCTCAGAACTGTACGTGAAGCTTCCACCTTATATAGGTCTGAGAGATCACAAAGATTCGTTGGCTCGCAGTGTGGATGAGATTGGGAAATACCCTGCCCATGAAGGGAGTGAGGGGGAAGTGGCGATTACGCAATCATATGCGCCTGCATACACACGCCATGAGCAGATGAACCAACTGGATAGTTTAACACTACCCCATCAAATTTCCTTAATAATCATTTTATTTAAAGCCTATATCTTTTCTGATCTATAAATCCTACATCTTAGCCCATGGGATAATTCCTTGGTCCCACTGCCTTAGGAACCCAGCATGGGGTGAGCCGTGGGGGATAGAGAGTAAGACATGGTAGTGAGAGGGTACCTAGTGAGGGAGGTATAAACCTCTGAAATGGTCATTTTCTTGACCTGTATGTCCACTTTTCCCCAGGTGCAGGCGGTGACCCCAATTGTAAGTAAGAAGTGCACTAAAAACACGTTTTCCCACTTTCTATTGCATCGATTGATGGATTATGAGTCTAGCACTAACCAAAAGGTTATATCACTAAAACATTGTTACATCTAACAGCCAACGAGATTGCAGCACTACCCACATGAAACGAGTTAATTAATCAACCAACTCAAGATTGAGAAATTTAAACTAAAACCACCATAACATGGCTAAAGAAACGCAATGCCTGTCAAGGTTAGAAATGTTTTATTGTTTAAATGGAGGCCTGTTTATGTGGGTGTTGCAATACATTTGCATGTGACAATCAACACAAATTATCAGTGATGGTAAAAGACTCGGTATGTTGCTCTTCCCTTGGTGAAGTATCGAACACATCAAGGCCATGCCTGATCACCCATGTTTGTTGTTCTCATAGTTTCTTTGGCCCACATCAAGGCCATGCCTAATCACCCATGTTTGTTGTTCTTGTAGGTTCTTTGGCTGGCCTTCTATGATTGTTCAAAATTCTTTTTGGTTGCAGATGATTTAATATTTATGCTCAAAGTTTCAGGCTAATATTAAATGCTTATTACTTATTACTAATGTTATATTGAATATTGTATTGAATCATGGACGCATAGCCAGGGGACTGCCAAATGTTATAGATTTCTTCTTTTAGGTTTTTAATTATCAAAGTGCTAGATTAGAAAGAAACTCGAACCTAACCCAACAATTTCCAAATTGTAGCGACAACAGAGATTTTCCAGAAGTTATTTTGTGCTTGTTTGAATACTTTGGCTGTCAAAATATAATAAAAGCAACAACTCAAAGATTAAACGTTGGAAAGGTGAATAATTTAGCTGTCAAAATATAAGAAAAACAACGCTGGAATATTAAATGTTGGAAAGGACACAACTAGAATTGAATTTTACTATGTTCCTACTGCCACCTATATTAATTAATGAATATCACACATCTCAACGTTAAATAACTCTTATGTAATATATTTATTTAATGTTGTTCTGTTTGTGGCATACAGACTATGCATTTGACCAATGCAATGCAATCAGAATCTCGCAACAGTGACCCTGATCTCACATAGAGAGGGGAATTCAAGGGAAGATAATTTCAGCTTTTAAACTATACTATGAACACAATCTTTTCAGCTTTTCCATACCTGTATAAATCCATGCTAAATTGAGATTTCTTCCGCATAGAGACCTTGTTTTTTATAATTCCAAATCAAAATGATTTGAGCAAACATAGATTGTTTTTATTATTTTATTAAATCTATGGGTTCTTACCTAATTGAAATTTTGTTTCAAGAAGAAGACACGGGATTTATATTTTAACGTTTTGAGAACCTAATTGAAATTTTGATTCAAGAAAAAGAGAGGGGATTTATATTTTAATTTTTTCAAAGATAATAATAAATGAGAGTTAAAAGATTAAAGTATAATTGATTGTATTTGGATCTCCTTTATTTTATAAATGTATTTTTTTTAAGTGAAAAAGACTGAATCGAATGAAGTTATGATGGGGATACTAGGGCTACCAATCAGCCTTCTTCTTTTCAAGCAGAACGGGAAAACCACCCTTCATGAGCGCAGTCGAGCTGTGAATGAGCTTTGCATTTCCCATAGCCAAATACTCAACCAGGCGCTGCAATATGAACATAGAAACCACAATTGCCGCAACATATTTCATCAGAATAAATTCCATATCTTTTTCCCAGACAAACCCATGCGCCGCCTTGGAAGACTGTAAAGTTGAAGGTACTCTACAGGATAAAATTCCCATCCTTGTTCAACCACCTTTCTAGTTTGAATTCGAGGCAGTTGATACCTCAGATGGAGTCCATACGACCCATGGCGTATGGTTGGTAAGTCGCTGGAGTGCTTCTGCGCACGATAGTCCCGTCAAATAGAACGTCGTTGTGGAGAGCGCGCGTGGAGTCCAACAGGTCTGAACGATCAAGTCTCATCAATTCAGATATTGATGCGTGTAGGTAATGCATGCTCTGCAGATCCTCGTATGAAAATACCCTGGATTTTTTGTCTTGTTTGGCTTCAATTTTGACGACCATGAGATGGGGAATTTCTTTGTGTATTGCTTCCAAGATGCCTACAAAATGTTTACATGTACCATAAGATAGATATTTACATATGGATATTTTAATACAAACTAAACTTGCAAACTTTTAACACAATGAATTTCTATTTACCTGTGAATAACAAATTTCGATTTACCTGTGATTCATCTTGCTAGACTATTTCTGTTACGCTCCCCGGCTCCTGTAAAAGCCTTAAATTCTTCATTAGAATCCAGGAAGGTAGAGAAGAGTTGAGATGTTTATTCAAGCAAATCCATATGAGATTAAGGGACTTCATTGTTATTATACTGCATTCCAAGAGAGAAGATTCAGTATCAACAAGTTGCAACCTCCTCGTTTGAATACCGTCAAATGCATCGTCTTCATGATAATCAACAAGCACCATTATATTTCCCCACAAGGTAATTATGTACATCCAATCATCAATACTTACTGAAGATTGCTACAATAAATCATCAATAATGATGATTTCTGTCCAACGCCAAATTTGATGGGCGAAGAGCTCTCAGCAACATCTTTTAGCCAATTTTCATAGTTTGTCATACATATTTGTATCGTTCCAACCATCTACTTCCACAGTTTCCATGGGACACTTGGCAGCCATGCATATCATCTAAAACACAACTGTGTAGGCCCACCAAACACTCGGTTTGAACATCTGAAAACCCAAACTCTGTGAGCCAGAAAGACATTGCACTGGAAAACACATGGGTGACTTGAAGGTTGGTTGGGATTCAAAAAATCAATAGGCCAGGCTACTGCCATGGTTTTGAAAAGAAAAAAAATCCGGCAATGAGCTCTACTAATGGAGCTAACCGAAGTTGCAAAACTTGAAAAAGAAAGAAAAAATTATGTGAATGTGAAGGTTGAAAAAAGGTTTATGGGAGTCTAATGAGTGATCATATTTATAATAATTATTTTGCAAAGAATTTTAACAATAAGAAAATGACTTTGTGTTCATTGGATTGTAATTTTCAGTTCCATATATAAAATATTACGACTCATAGGGCCTCCACATTCCATCATGCTAGTTTTGGGATTTGCAAGGAGTGAAGGGTACCATGCCTTTTCCTTTATGTGTAGTGAAGAGAAAAGGTAAAAAGAAATTCAATGGAATTGTTACTTCTATCAAAACTTGTGCCCCATGAGCTACAATTTGTGCGTGGAAGGGGGTTGGATTCTGCATCCAGTACGTCATGAAAATCAAGCAACAAGCTACTAATGGACATCCTGACTATATACTATCGATATTCAATACGAAGACTGACTTGGGATATTAAAAACTTAAAACAAAATATTTTCTTCACCTGTCAACCTTATTTGAACATTCAATGATCTTCAATACATGAGATTATAAGAGGACCCACGCAAATGGTTGACAGGAAAAATGGTGTCGCTTGTGCAAATTATGATGTGCATAAATTTTGATGTCTCACATAGTTCAAGTTTCAATTTCAAAGGTATAGTCTCTCCACCTCCAGGTCAGGTCTTAGTTTCAAAGGTATAGTTCCTCCATGTCCAGGGGTTTCGAGGTTCTCTAAATCTACCTAAAACTTGGAAAACTCCTACTATGCCCCTTGGATGTTTGGACTTTTTTTTTTTGTAAGATTCCATTGGCATTCAAAGGATCGAGGCAAAAGCATTGACATGATTCATCAAATGTTTTCAAATTTAAAAAATTTATGTACAAAATTCTTTTGGAGGAAACTTAGTTTCACTTATGTGACGATTTAGAAGTTTGATGTAACTTATTTTCACTTATTTCCTAGACTTTCTTTCATCACATAAACTTATATTATATACATAGATAGCTTTCTTTCATTTTTAAAACATATCAAAGTTCTCTTCAGTGTTTCATTTCCCTCGCTTTGGGGGTATGCTAGTTATTGTGCCGAGAGGCGCTCTACAGCCCAGTATGAGGGATATCTTGTAATGTTTGTCCATCTTGAGGGAGATCTTGTAACGTTTGTCCATCTTGTAACGTTTGTTACTAACAAAATAATAAAAAATAAAATTTTAATTATCGGCCAAAATAATAATATGGGGGAGATGTTGTAATGTTCCTACATAACAAAACAATAAAAAATTAAAAATTTAATTATCCGCAAAAAAAAATGTTCGTCAGATAACAACAAAATATGGGGCAGATGTTATAATGTTCCTACCTAACAAAATAATAACAAATAAAAAATTGAATTATCCGCAAAACAAATGTTGGCCTTGCACATGGTTTTAAAACCATGTGCAAGGCCTCCTAAACAACCCGTGGTTTTATTGTACATGGTTTATTAGGGCCTTGCAAATGGTTTTAAAACCATATGCAAGGCCTCCTAAACAACCCTTGGTTTTTTTGTACATGGTTTAGGAGGGCCTTGCAAATGGTTTTAAGACCATGTGCAAGGCCTCCTAAACATCCCACAGTTTTAGGAGGGCCTTGCACATGGTTTTAAAACCATGTATGGGGGAGATGTTTTAATGTTGGTTACTAACAAAATAAAAATAATAAAAATATTATATGTCGGTCATAAATAATATTAAATATTAATAATCAAAATAATAATAATAAAAATATTATATGTCCACCTTAAATAACCAACATCACCGATATCGTTATTTTTGTAGAAGGGGACAAGGTGTTTCTTTGCCTTCATCCATATAACCAAACATCACTCAAAGATAAGATTCCCCATAAACTAGCACCAAAATTCTATGGCCCCTATAAGATCATCCAACACATTGGACAAGTGGCTTACAAGCTAGCTCTTCCATTCCACTCCAAAATTCATCCTATCTTTCATATGTATTTTCTGAAGAAGGTATTGGGATCAAATTGCAAGGTGCAAACCAATTTAAACAAGTTATACAACTTGACAAGAACACGACACTGTTCTTGTTTTTTGGAGGGTCAATCTCAGTAGTTGCTTTTACCTCCGTTTCAAAAAGTATATATACTAGTAGCACCATTTTTCATTTTGAGCCTTTTTTTTGCGATTTTGAAAATTCTTGGTCATAAAAAAAAGAATAATTTTTATTTACAAATGTGTTTTTTGAAATTTTAAAAAAAATAATACATTTAGTAACTAGTTGTCATGGAAAACATATGCATTTTTTAATTTTTTTAACATTTAGAAGCTAGATAGAACAAAAGATATATAGATTTTGGAAGTTTTTCCTTAAATTTTTCTTTTAAATAAATCTTTTTTGGGGGCTAATTTGTAAAAAAGATGAGGAAACAAAGACAATCCAAAATATTTCTTTTAAAGTATTTTTAGTTATTTTTAAGCTATTTTGAGTTATTTTATGTATAAAAATGATATTATTTAACATTATTTTCCATAAAGTGACAACTCTCATAAACTTAACAAAAAGTATACCACCCAATTGTAATTAACATATTAAAAACATAATAATTAATCTCAAAATAAAATATTAAAGTCAAAACATTAATAAAATATCCTATCAAAAAATTGTGAAATTTGACATTTTACTCAACAACATAAAACAAATCAAGAATATCAAAAAAACTCCTTTTTAACAACCGATAAACTTACATTTTGTTTTTTAATTTACAGTAAGTTGAAAAAACCATGTGAAAACATTTAAACATCATTAAAAAATAAAGCAAATATGTAATAATAATAATAATAATTTTTTAAAAAAATATTAAAAAAGTATATAACTTTTAAACAAAATCATGTCAAATATATATATAAGTTTTAAACAAATACATATTAACAAAATAATAAAGAAAGTTTAAACAGGGCGGCGTGATTCCAGAATCGCCCCCCTTATATATATTAAGATCTTGTTTTGTTTTTTTATTTTTTTTCTTTCGTTTAAAAATATTTTGTTATACTAAGAAATTATTTTGTATTTTTAATATCGTTTCATATTTTATGTTGTTTTAGAGTTTAAGTTTTATATTTTATAATTTATATTGTTTTAAAATATTACAAAAAATATCTTATCAAAAATTGTGAAATTTGATATTTTCCTCAACAACATAAAACTAATCAAGAATGTCAAAAACTCATTTTTAATAATCCATATACTTATATATTTTTTTAATTTTATAATAAGTTGAAAAAACTATGTGAAAACATTTAAACATCATAAAAATTATCAAGCAAATATATAATAATAATAAAAACATAAGTTAAAAAACAAAACATATGAAAAATATATATAACTTTTAAACAAAACTATGTGAAAAATATATATAAGTTTTAAACAAATGCATATTAACAAAATAATTAAAAAAGTTTAAATAGTATAAAGGAGTGGTGTGATTCCAAGAATCGCCTCCCTTAAGGACTTCCTTAAAACTCATTTTTAACAATCAATATACTTACATTTTGTTTTTTAATTTACAATAAGTTGAAAAAAACCATGTGAAAACATTTAAACATCATAAAAATGATAAAAATATATAATATTACTAAAAACATAAGCAGCCCCTAGGCTGCCCAAGGGTTTATTGAGGTAGCACCGGGAATTGACCCTGTGTCACAAGAGTACAAAAACGGCTAGTTGTCTGTTCCCCTTCTATAAAAAAAATAATAATATTAAAAACATAAGTTAAAAAAATACATATGAAAAAAGTCAATAACTTTTAAACAAAACCACACGAAAAATATAAAAAAGTTTTAAACAAATGCATTTAAAAAAATTAATTAATTTTTTTTAAATAATATAAAGCAGTGGTGATTCCCAAAATCGCCCCTCTTAAGAACTTCCTCACCCCTTATATATATTGTTTATACAAAAGCTACAAAACCTTTTAAGATTTATTTTTTTATTTTTTCCTTTGGTTTTTAAAATATTTGTTATACTAAGATGCATTTGGTAAGCTGGGAAGTTCTTAAGCACCCTATTTTAGAAGGAGGATTATAAATCCGTGAACCTGGACTTGCTTCTCTGGCGATGAGTGGAAAAATTATTTGGAAGCTATTCATTGATAAGAAACACCCAGTTAGCAGAATTTTTAGGATGAAATACTTAAAGGGTGGCTCATTGGGAAATATCACTTCTGCTAATACACCAACTGGCAATGCTATCTAGAACTCCTGCAGGAAAGGGTTCGAATCTTTTAATCAACGGCTATTCAGAGTTCCTGGAAATGGGAAGGGGACCCTTCTCTGGGAGGATAAAATCTTTGGGAAACCTTCCCTCTCTTCTATCATTCAGTTATCAGAGTTTATGAATTGGGCAAAAAACAAAGGTCTGCTATGTTTGGTAGATATCTGCATTTGGGATAATGATGGAAATTGGGCAGGCTGGACTCTCCCGAATTTTCTAGAAAAATCAGTGTGTTCTCTTTCCTCTCTGGCCTCTCCCCTCTTCACATTTCTCAAAAAAATAGCTCAGGCTTGGGGCTTCGATGGCTCTTATTTATCAGCTAAAGGTTTCAAGGCTCTTCAATCACCTCACATTTTATGCTTTTCTCCAGCGATTTGGAAAACTGTTTGGCTATCTCCTTGCCTTTCGTAGGTAAAAAAAATTTCCTGGTTGTTGTTGAATAACAAGATCCTTACAGGTGATAATCTCCTTTTTTGTAAGTTGAGATCTAATCTATTAAAAAAGAGAGAAAATAATAGTACAGGAAAAAATACAGACCGACCTGCTTAGGAGGAGTAGGTGTGGAGTGTCAAAGTGTAGTTAGGCCCTCCCTCCGGGAGGGAAAACAGATAAAAAATGATCCTCCCTCTCGGAGGGAAAATAGGCCTGCCAAAAGAACATAGACAAAAATGCTCACAGTTCAAAGAGGGTGTGGCAAGAGCCAACACATGGACAATACATAAACAAAGGAAACCAAACATAAACAAAACTAAGCAGCACGTGGCCGAAAGAACCTGAAAGTGGCTCATGCAGCAGACAGAAGGACACATGCCCGTGAAGACCACGGGTCATGGTTTCTGCCCAGGCCATGGTTCTTCTGTGATTGGACATGTGTAACCTGGAGACGCTGGATGTGCAGGCTCGCCTGAAGATGTCACTGAACTGTCATTAGATGTCGCCATTTCCTTGTCACTGGAGCTAGAGGCTTCCTTCCCTGAGACTGCAAGTGGATTTTCGGTGGGTAACGGAGAGGTCTTCTTCGAGACAATTGGGTTGGATGAGAACTTGCACACAGAGGAGGGTCGAAGGTGTGAAGGGGGAATGGAGCTCTGTGGTGGAGCCGAAAAATAAGGCAGAATGGGAGAGGCTTGAGGTAAGACTGGTTGGGGACCGGGTGGTGCAGTCTCTTGGGGGGGCGTGGGTGATTGAACAGGAGGGATAGGGCATGGCGAAACCAGAGGATTAAATCTGAGGACCAGGCGCGTGAGCAGGTTTTGAAGATCCAGTAGTTCTGTCGTCGCTCCACCATGCGTTCGGCTGCACCAAGCACTCTAGACAATTCATCCTCTCAGTCCGAGACAATTCTTTGCACCTCCTCTGGAATTTCTAAGTCGAAGCCATTGTTGCTAGCTTGAGAAGAGAGGGGAATATGGCCTTCTGACCAAGCATGGCTTCCTCATCCCCTGCGTGAAGTGCCTCTCTGTCTTCTAGGCATGGCGGGGGCATGAGATGACTGGTTTGAGCAAGGCTCTGGGAAGGCGGGCTAAGATAATGGAGAGCGGTGCGGGGGCACGGAGCAGCAGAGAGACAGGTGAGGGTGGCTTGAAGCAGAGGGTGGTAGCTTTGTTGCACTGAGCAACCATGGATAGCTTAAGGAACTGGGAGAGAGATAATGGACCAGAGGAGCAAAACAACGGGGTAAAGCCGAAGGGCCATCGTTCCAATTGAATGGCGCTTGTGTGAAGCGCAGTAGCCAAGCGGAGGAGTTATGGCATCTAAGCTGCGATGAGAAATCTTTGTCCTTCCGTCGAGCTGTGGAGTGGCCATGTCTGTCTGGGTCTTAAAGGACATTAATTACTGTGGGCTGAGCGCTGGCTAGAGGGGCCATGTTAGCCTCCACGTTGGTCTTACTCACACCCGCATCCGGGGGACAGGTGATAATCTCCTTAAATGTGGCTTCTATGGCCCTTTTCGTTGTTGTTTCTGCAATTCAGCTTTGGAGTCTGCTGATCATCTCCTGGTTGATTGTGATTTCTCTAGGAAGGTATGGGCTCTGGTACTACACAGTGTTCAGTGTAATCTTTCAGTTCAAAGCTCTGTAATGGATTTCTACATTGCCTGTCATGAACGATGTCCATCGAAGTCTAATTCTGCAGTATTATACAAAAATTGGAATTCGATATTGAAACTCACATGGTGGTCTCTGTGGATATCTAGAAATAGTTGTGTTTTCAATGAACATAGGTCATTTCCCCAGATAGTTGCTTTCAAATCCTTATCGTTGTTAGCTGAATTAATTGGACATCTGTTGTCCTCCCTGCCTGGTTCACTGCGATTGGGTTCTAGTGCTCAGGTCGTGGGTTCTATGTCTTATGAAAAGCCTGTCAGGCTCCATCCTTGGAGATTTCATGGGGATAAGATAACATTTGATTCTTTTTGGATGAGTTCCACTTCAGCTGGGTTTTTTTTGCGGTGCTTCAAAAGGAAATCCTGGGGTCTCTGGAGCCGGGGGTTTGGTATTCTCCCCGGATATATTGTTCTCTTTCAGGTTTAGCTGGGGGCTTGGAATATTGTCTAACAACCAAGCCGAATGTTACAACCTCCTTTTGGTGAGTCAGCTGGCTAAGGAGAAAGGTTTCAAGTCAGTCCAAATTTTTTGTGACTCTGAAATATTGATAAAAGCTCTAAATTCAACTGACACTCTTAATAATTTTGCTCTGAATATAATTCTGTAGAGAATTAGGAGAATTCTGAAAGATTTTGATAAGTTTGACTCTTTTCACATTCTCCGGGATTTAAATAAAGTTGTTGATGCCCTGGCTAACAAAGCTTGTCTTCTTCCTCAAGGCTTTCTTAGTATCAATGGGGAACCTAGTTATTTGCATCCAATTCCGTAACTTCTTGTAGTTGTAATCGGTTTGAATGGTTGAGCCCCTCTGTAACGCTATGTTCAAACCCTGGCTTCTATGATTTTTGTAAATAGGTTGATTGGCTATTGCCAAAAAAGACTGCATTCCTTCTTTTAATAAAATTACCCGTTTTTGTTATAAAAAAAAATGTTATACTAACATATTATTTGGTTTTTTTAATATTGTTTCAAATTTTATGTCGTTTTATAGTTTAAGTTATATATTTTATAATTTAAATTATTTTAGATTTTATATATTTTTTACAAATATTTTTGTTATTTTTCATCATTTGTTTTTTTAATATTGTTTAGTGTTTGTTGTGCTATTTTTTTTTTAATTATTATTTTTAAATGTTTTGTTGTAGTTTTAAAGTAAATGAAATTTTTAAAAAAAATTAAGAATATTTTATATTTTCAATTTAGTTGTATTTTGATGTTTTTTTTATAATGTTTTTGGTTATTTAATTGTTTTTAATGTGTCTAATGTCTTCTTTCATATGAATTTTTGCATTTTTTATTTTATTTTTAGGAGTTTTGGTTCAACAATGTGCTCCTCCAGTCATAAATTCCTTTATTTTATATGGAAATAGTGGTCCAATAATTTCTAGAATATTTTTTGTTTAATGTAGTGTTACTAAGAGGTTTAATAAATATAATTTTAAATTATGATAAAATGATATAATTATATATTTTTTTAAATATTGTGCCATCGGTAGCATCAATTTTCAGTTTGGGGCTTGGTTTTAAGGTTGTTATAAATAACAAGAAGGATTGTTTTCGTCCATGTCCACATTTTTATCCCCCCTGCCCCCTCCCCCCCCTAAAAAAAAAGTGGTGCTACCGGTAGCACCACTTTTGGATTTGGAGGTGTTTATTGGTGCTTTTTTCACAAAAATGGGAGTTTTATGGCTAGAGTTCTCGTTTTCAGTATACAATTCTCGTCAAGTTGTATAACATGTTTTTACCAGAACTTGATGAAGAAGGTTCCATTTGTCTAAAGATGGAAGTAGCATTGGATACCGAAGTGCATCAATTGTGGCAGTACATGGTTTGAAAAGTATTGTTCCAACCCACTCCATTATTCATCTTTTCTTTCATGTGTGTTTCCTGAAGAAGGTAGTGTGTTCAAATTGCAAGGTGAAAACTAATTTACCAAAACTTGATGAAGAAGGTTCCATTTGGCCAAAGATGGAAGTGGTATTAGATGTTGATTTTTGTTGAACTTTGATCTTTAATATTTATTTTTGAAATTACCGAGTACTTGAAATCAATGAACCATTCATACACATAACACAGAATGTACCCTGGGGAAAATCCTCAAAAAAAGAGGGAGAAAATCCCCAGCAAATTTCCTTAGCACAATGATAAATAGTAGAGATTGTCTTTTACAATTGAATATTACATTCAACACCCCAAGTGCAAGATAAAAGAGAATTCCAAACACCCTAGGTGAGGTCACTAAGCAATAGATAAGAGAGAAGGACTGGATGATACAACTGTATGCCCTGTGCATACTTTAATACTCAAATTTTGGCCTCATGTAGTAATTAGTGAATGCTTGCATGGAAGAAGGTGGTCTCATGTAGAATATAGCAAATGTGTGCATGGATAAATTGCTCAACACCTCAAATTCGTCAATCCTGCATAATAATTGCACAATGTCTTTCATCTTTGACATTATATCTTTACTCTTCTAACTTCATGATGAAATCACCCTCCAATTGGATGCTAGACCACTTAGTTAAGATGTTAACTCAAGTGTTATAAGTGTCGTATTTTAGTTTAAACAAAGCGTCGCCATGGAAAGCACTCTAGTTAACTAAATATCATTTATTAACAATTTAGTTAACTCTATTAACTGAAGTCCTTCTTGATTGTATCACTGAAGTGATCAACTTGAGTTCTCCTTAATTAACTAGAGTATTCATTATTAATATCACTTTGGAGTTTAACAATTCGAGTTCTCCATAATTAATTGAAGTTTTTATCATGAGCAATTCGAATTCTCTATATTCTCAATCCATCTCAACTTTATCTCTTATCTTATCTACATGGTCCACATGTGCCAACTTTAATTTATCTATGATATCAATTATACTAAGGAGATTTGTCCTATGTTGTGATCAGACTATTCTAATATCGTTCCAAGTGGTCATATGCTAAAGTAATTCACTCTAGAGGTGACCAATCTCTAGAGGACACTAAGTATCTCATCCATCTCGAGTGACCATCGTTAGTAAAACATCACACAAAATTCATGCTTCGACATGCAAAGCATTACCTCTACACATGAGGTCCAACTCAACACATGAGGATCCGACTTGACTAGTGATGCTCCAACTTTAACACTCCCTCTCAACGAGGGAGGCATTCTTTGCCATGCCAAGCTTATCTCAGAAGTACCTATACTTCATCACTAACAAAGGATTAGTCAACATGTCTTTGATGAAGTGATACTTCATCTCAATGTGTTTCAACTTGTCATGAAGCACATGGTTTTCTAAGAGCTTAATGTAGCTCTGATTATCAGAGTGAATGACCGTAGTCTCAAGATTCTCTTTGAATAACCCATCAAGTAGATTTCTAATCCACACAACTTCTCGACAGATGGTACTAGCTGCAATATACTCTACTTCTATAGTACTCTGGGTTATGGAGGTCTGCTTCTTGCTAGACCAAGAGATCGTAGTTTCTTCAAAGCAAAAAAAAATCCGGATGTACTCTTTGGGTCCACAATACCCTATGAAAGTATGCATAACTAAGTAGCATAAATCCTCCACTAGAGGCATATCTAAGTCCATAAGCAATAGTACCTCAAAGTTATCTAAGCACATGCTTAGCAGCAACCCATTGTTTGTGTCTAGGCTCAGACATAAACTAACTCAAGATACTCACCACATAGTATATGTCAAGTCTTGAGTGTATCAAGTACATTAAGGAACCAATGAGTTGTCTATACATAATAGGATCCACTAGATCCGATCCAAAATCTAACTCATGTAGTTTCTTCAAATTAGAATTCATTGGTGTAGTCATGGATTTGCAGTCCGTCGTACCAAACCTGTGCAACACGTCAATTGTGTACTTTCCTTGAGAAAGGAAAATATCATATTTCCTTTTCCAAAATTCAAGACCAAGAAAGTAGTGCATAAGACCCAAGTCTCTCATTTCAAACTCAACAGTGAGCTCCTTCTTGCACCAAGCTTTCATATGTTCCTCTCTAGTAAGGAACAAGTCATCAATATAGAGAACCAATATCAAAGGTTGGTTCTTGACAATATTGAAGTATAGTTTAGGGTCAGCTTCGCTCTTAGAGAATCCCAAGTTCTGAAGATAGTTATTAATCCTCAAATACCAATCCATAGGGGCTTTCTTAATCCCATACAAGGCTTTCTTCAGTTTTCTTACATGGTACTCTTTCCCATGAACTACAAACCCCTCATGTTGTTATATGTATACCTCTTCCTCAACCTCACCATTGAGGAAGGCAATATTCACATCCATCTGGTGAAGCTTCCATCCAAGAACTGAAGAAGGTGAAATCATAGCTCGGATAACGTTGTACTTGGCCATAGGATCGAATGTTTCATCATAGTTTATGCCTTCTTTCTGTGAGAAACCACAACCAACAAATATAGCTTTATACTTTTCAATACTACCATCAGCTACATGTTTGATTTTATAAATCCACCTAGATGTTACTATGGACTTCCCTTCAGGTTTAGGAGCCACTTCCCAAACATAATTCTTCGTAATAGATTTGTATTCCTCTACCATGGCATCTTTCCACACTTGTTGTTTAGCAGATTGTTCATAGGTGGAAGGTTATGAATCACTGATGTGACTCATCTGAGCTACATATCATAAATATCTTTCAGGTCTCTTTCACTCTTTGAATGTGCTTGAAGGTACTCCATACTTTTTTGCCTCTTATAGAATGTATCGGCACCATGCAAGTATCCTCTTAGAAGGAGGTTTATCAAGAGATATTTCAACAAGTTCTATTGGTTCTTTAGTAGTTAGAAAATTTGAGGACTCTTTTGTCTTATCCCTCTCAACATCTAAAAGAGGAGAACGAGTATTTGGATCCTCCATTATGGGAGTCTCATGCTACTCCATGTCTGAATCACACTGAAGTTCTTTAGAGCACTTAAAGGAAACCTCTTCATTAAATGTCACATCTCTGTTGACTTCAATGTGTCTTTGTCCTGATACATAGATGATGTATTCTTTGATTC
This sequence comes from Pseudotsuga menziesii, assembly GCA_001517045.1. Classification (NCBI taxonomy): domain Eukaryota; kingdom Viridiplantae; phylum Streptophyta; class Pinopsida; order Pinales; family Pinaceae; genus Pseudotsuga; species Pseudotsuga menziesii. The sequence goes on from LPNX010477656.1 coordinate 927,348, forward strand.
TCTATAACCAACAAAAATACATTTCTTTCTAGATGGCTCCATCTTTGTTCTCTTCTCTTTAGGCACATGAATGTAGACAGGACAACCAAAAATATTCAAGTGTCCATCATCTGGTTTTTCACCAGTGAAAACTTCTTTTGGAGTCTTCTCTCCTAGAATAGTACAAGGGCTTATATTATGGATATAAACCGTAGTGATGGAGGATTCTACCCATAGAAACATAGGAACCCCCAGATTCACTCCTAAAATATTCCCACTTCATAGCATCCTACTCTCCTTTGGGATCTACAACTAGAATGACTTCACATTCAATACTTATCATTATTCTCTTGTAGGTCATACCATAAGGAATTTCCCTACAAGTCAAATTTAGTCAAATGGTTAGCAACATTGCATGATCATCAATTCAATCATATGAACATTTCAATGTAATGGCAATAGTTCACATAGTTATGTAAACATTTATCCAATGATTCAGCACAACATTTATCCGTTTCTCATGGAATGTTATGCAACACTATAGGCTACTCACTCAGTCATAACGTGTACTATATGATCTTATTGACGGTAAATAAAAGAAAACTATAACATATGCTCATTGTCTTACACTATAACATGCTTCTTGATTTTAGGAATACATATCTACATACAACTGTAATGAAGAATATATTCAGAAACATTCAAATCTGATTTACAAGATCAATTGATAATCCAAATCTGATTTACAAGATCAATACTTGTCTTTTATTGTTTTTGTGGGATCCCTCTTTATCTCTGCCTCCTTGCAGAGATTACTGGAGTCCTTATATCTTTATCTTCTTTCTTTATGGAAGCTCACTACAACTTGTATCCTCATACATCACCAACGACAATCTCCTCATCTAGATATTATGCAATCATTGGTGCACTTAAATAAGATATTCTTTTCAATGGTCACCATATTCTACATTCCTTGACTTATTTGGTGAAGTCTCTTCACTAAGATTAGTTGTAGATGCATGATTCTTGCCTTTTCTTTTCTTTCAGCATTCTGAAACAAATTGATCCTTCTTATTGCAGTTGAAGTATTTGATCTTCAATTTATCAAAGTCCTTGTTGTATGCTTTTTCCTTTTGATGAGGAAACTTTTTCCAAGAGAAATATGTATTTCCTCTCTTCATAGTTTATGTAAGAGAAAGGTTCTCTTCTTTGGAGGAACCAGTCTTGCTTTGGATTCTCCCTTCCTCTTGTAGTAAATCATGCAATAGTCTCTCAAAGTTTGGTTGCACCTCTCGACAACTAACAATGACTAAGAATGTCTCCCATGAGGATTGGAGACCATTGACAACAGTTTGAATAAGATCATCATCATCGATCGTCACTCTAATGCTCATGAGTTGATCTCTTACTTGAGATATATTAGTAAATAAGGAAGCAATTGTCTCATCCTTCTCCATCTTTAGATTCCTAATATTGTTCTTCAATTTCCTCTTCTAACTAGGAGCCTTCTTCTCATAGAGATTTGTCAAAGTATTAAAGCACTCATTTGTGGTCTTCAATGGAGTAATCATCAACATCAAATTGTCTTTCACCAAGTCATAAATGATAGTCTTCGCTTTCGCTTAATACTTCTTGAAAGTAGTGCACCATGCATTAGATGTAGGATCTTCAACAACATTTGATATGTATCCATCAAGGTCATTCTCTTCCAGGATGTTCAGAATTTTGGCCTTACAAGTATTGAAGTTCGAAGTTCCTTCAAGTTGTTCTTCTGGACTTATAGAAATCGAGGAAAATTTTATTCAAGGATTGTGCTCAACTTCTATCACTCAGGATCAACATAGGCTCAATATTTCTTGCAAAAATTAGCTCCTTCATGCCCTGAGATCTGATACCCTCTTGATTTTTGTTTAAATTTGATCTTTAATCTTAATTTTTGGAATTATTTATTACTTAGAATCAATGAACCATTCATACACATAATCATTCACACATAACACAACATGTACCCTGGGGAAAACCCTCAAAACAATGAGGGAGAAAAACCCAGTGAATCTCCTTATCATGATGATAGATAGCAGAGAATGTCTTTTACATATCCATTGGTTTCTCCATATCCGCCCTTGCTAAGGCTCAAATTTCAAAAAAATTCAACATCCAATACCACTTCTATCTTTAGCTAAATGGAACCTTCTTCATCAAGTTCTATTAAATTAGTTTTGACCTTGCAATTTGATCACACTACCTTCTTCAGAGAAGACACATGAAAGACAAGACGAATAATGCAGTGGGTTGGAACAATACTTCTCAAACCATGTGTTGCCACAACTAATGCAGTTTGGTATCCAATACTATTTATTTCAAATTCAAAAATATTCACATTCCCCTAATTTAGGATGACTAGTAGTGACTAGGATCCAAGAGCTTCGATGATGGTGTTGGTAGTTGTCACTGGTTCTTTGCTTGGATGAGTATCATGGTGATTGGAATTTTTAACTCTTAACCTTTCCGCCAACATTCTTCAGTTGTCATGTTGTCCTACCTGTGTTGAGCACAAATTTTCCTATCCCATGCATTAGGTCATATTTAACAAATATCTAAGGTAAATCAAACAAGAATGATATAAACAATTTTATTCATCACATTCCAATTGCTAGACATGCATGACAACCTCTAAATGTGTTAAATAACCCAATTGATGCTCTCATGTTACATTATTATTCTTAGGAATAAAATTCTCACCTATCAAAACCGAACCTTATTACTAAGGCTCAATTTGCTTAAGTTTTCCCCAAGAAACAACATGCCACAATATAAATAACTATATTAAAGAAGGCATTTTATGACTATGAACCACTAAATTTTTTAAGCTCGTTATCTCTTTGACCTTTGACCTATTTAAAATATTGAATCCAGTTCTTAGTAGATTTATTAAGAAATTGGAGGTTATTCAATCCTTCGTTGTATTTATCCTCTCTAGAGCCCATACTGAAATCCCTCTTCTTGTATGATTGTGCTTTGGTTTAAAAGTTTATTGGGTTGTGGCCAAGACCATGAGTTATGTAGACTCCACCCCCCAACCTCCCTCGATGTGATTTCCATATGCTTCTTCCTCTTTTGGTTCTCTTCGGCAGCTAATCCTTCTCTACTCTTGTCAACCTCGACAAACCCACCATCATTCATATGCCTTAAACCTAGATCGTCTTCACTCTATTCCAGAACATCCTGACATAAATCAGACTTCACACCACAAGAAGCATCGAGGGACACAAACACACACACACACACACACACACACACACATATATATATATATATAGAGAGAGAGAGAGAGAGAGAGATATCATGGGATATTATGCATTGGTGATTAAGAGATGCAACCTACAATTAGAGTTTCCCTAGTTTCCACACTACTTGAATAATCATGAATCCATCCAAGATAGACCCAATTTTCCTATTTTCATGCTTAGAACCAATGGAATACCCCATATTTGTTCATTCTATGACTCGTTTTTCCTCCTTTCATGCCGATATTCGACGGTTTCTCCATATTTGCCCTTTTTAAGGCTTAATTTGCTTGATTTTTCCCCACTGAAACAATATGCCACCAAATAACTCACTTGTTAAAAAATGTATTTTATGAATATTATCCGCTGAGATTTTGAAGCGTGTTAGATCTTTGACCTTCGACTTTGGTAAAAGATCCAATCTAGTTCAGACTAGATTTATTAAGTGGTAGGAGATCATTCCTTAATTGTATTTATCCACTCTAGGGCCTATACAAAAATCCCTCTTCCTGTTTGATTTATATTTGGTTTAAAACTTTATTGGGTTGTGGTCAATCCCATGAGTTATGGAGACTCCACCCCCC